>CM076571.1:441097589-441382307 GCA_034641835.2 Pinus albicaulis | reverse complement strand
TAATCTGTTGGCTTAAAGAGGGATAATGAAACACTAAATTATTTCACCGATCCACCATTCAGCACAGGATGCATAACAGAATCATTGTCCTCAAAAACCAAACTGGAGAGAAGTTGGAAATGCAAGAGGACATTACGAAGGATTTGTGCAACCACTTCAGGAACATTCTACAAGAACCCAATCATCAAAGGCATGAGGCCATTGGAAAAATCACCCAACACATTCTCAAGTTGATAACGGACGAACACAACCGGTTGCTACTCGCTGCCACCACCTTGGCTGAGGTGGAACAAGCAGTATTCCAACCGAAAGCAGGGAAAGCTCCAGGTCCTAATGGATTTACCACCAACTTCTTCCACTTCATCTGGGACACCATTCGAGACGAAGTTTGGGATGTAGTGGAGGAATCACGCACCACTCGTTGGCTTCTTCCAGCGCTAAATTCCACCTTCATCACTTTGGTTACAAAATAAGAAAATGCAGCTTCGCCAAGTAAGTATAGGCCCATAGCTCTCTGCAATGTCATTTAAAAAATCATCTCTAAAGTTATCACTAATAAACTGAAGTAGCTCCTTCCCATAATCATCTCCCCGGAGAAAATAGGTTATGTTGAAGGCAGGAAAATTCTTGACGACATTATCTTAACCCATGAAGTCATTCACTCTCTCAAAACTACCAAAAATCCTGGCATGCTTCTCAAAATTGATCTCTCCAAGGCTTTTGACAAACTTAGTTGGGACTATATCAAAAATATACTCATAGCCTTCGGTTTCAACCACACCTGGGTACGCTGGATCATGAGTCTCGTCACCTCCCCCTTTCTTTCCATATTGTTCAATGGTATTCCCTCCACAACCTTCAACCCCTCAAGAGGAATCAGACAAGGGGACCCTCTTTCTCCCTTCATCTTCATTATTATGGCTGAAGGACTGGGTCGCCTTCTCAAAAGCCTCATGTAGACAAGTGCCCTACATGGTTCACCTCTTCACAACTTGCCCCCTCTTCCCATCAACAATTTGTGGATGACAATATGATTATGGGTTACCCCTCAGTCCAGGAAGCCTGTACCCTCAAATATCTTCTTGATTCCTTCTCTGAAGCCTCCGGCACAGAGTTCAACCCTGATAAATCACAGATATTTTTCTTCCATACCCGCCCTCTCTCAGTGCAACATTGCCTGTATCCTAGGATTCTCCATCGCTTCTTTGCCCTTAAAATACCTAAGAGCCCCTCTTACTAACTCTGTCATCAGTCATTCCTCCTGGCGAGCCCTGCTGGACAAAATGGAAACCAGGTTATCCAATTGGACCCATCGCACCCTCAACATTGCAAGTTGCTTGGTTCTCTTCAATTATGTTCTGCAATCACTCCCCATTTACCTCCTCTCGGTCCTAGCAGCCCCTAAATGGGTCCTCAAGGCCCTGCGCAATTTTCAAAGAACTTTCCTATGGGGTGGCACCAAAGAAAAAAACAAATGGGCCTTAGTCAATCATAAGGATATCTTCACTCCTAAAAGTCAGGGGGGGTTAGGACTGCGCGACCTTAAGCACAGCAACAACATAATGGGAGCTAGTATCTGGTGGAAATGGGTCTCCAACCCCAACACTCCATGGGCTAACCTATGGGCGACCAATTATGTCCACTCATGGCCCAAAGAGAACATCATCTAGTTCAACTTAGAGCTAGGGGGATCCAAAATCTGGAAAGTAGCAAACAATCAAAAATAGATGATACAGAGCCACAGCTTCTAGCAGCTGCGAAGTGGCACTCAAGCAAGATTCTAGGAGGACTCGTGGCAGCAACTACCAAGCCTATCCTCCATCTTCCCCATACCTATATGGAGGACTATTCTCCAAGGAAGGTAAAGACAAAATGTATAGGATTTATGGATGGATGACACAACCCAAGGTTATTGGAAATGGCTACACACGAACAGATGGAAAGATGACTGGAACAACAAGTGCCACACAGACATTTGGGAGGAACTCAACACCAGAAGAAAAATCAAAGTACGGTCAAGGCATGACATCCTTCACTGTGGCATATGCTGAGTGGAAACTATTCCACCAAGTAAGCTTACAACATCCTCCATCAGCAGAATCCAGGCCCAACAAACCACATTTGGAAAAAGATATGGATGGCTAATCTCTGGCCCAAAGTAGCCACCTTCCTATGGCTAATCAGTAAACAATGCATCCTCACATGGGAGAATCTTTTGAATAGGTGTTTTTTAGGACCCTCCAAGTGTCCCCTATGTCAGGAAAATTTGTAAACCAATGATCACCTGATGGACCAATGTCCTACAGCTAATCACTTGTGGGACAAAATTGCGGTCTTATGCATTAGGAGAATTTTTAGGTCTAAAATGGGTCTCCTAAGGAAAATGTACAATCAAAATTCACTTTATGAGAACCAATCACATTTTAGGGGATGAAATCATCCCTAATGGTTGAGGTGGCATTTATTGAGTTAAAGGTACTTACTTGTCACATTCTCAATGGTGGATAAAAACTCATGGTTAACCATGGTAGTGCTCTAAGTACTTTTAAAGTCAAAGTAAAGTACTCATAATAAATGTCATTTCACACTTTTTGAATAAAAATATATTATTTTCATTTCATATTTCTTGAAATAAACAATGCATATCCCTATGCATTTATTATATTATATTATATTATATTATTTGTATATAGTATATTAATCACATGTTATTATACAATTTAAATAATATGAATTTTAATTAATAGCATATAAGATAATTAAGAATTTATAAATTTACATTTATATTTTATTTTAAGTTATTTAAGTACAAAGGACAAATGCATTAGTTGTTCAATGATAATGAATTTTTCTTAAAAATCCCATTCTTATTTATAGTCACATCAATACACATTTTTTATTAATTTTATTTTGGTACAACTTTTGAATTAAATTTAACTATGGTTACATGGATTGTAGAGTAAAAAGTGAATTGAAAATTCATAAATATTATTTTATTGGTTTAGTTATTATTTTATTATTTCCTTAGGAGGCACATTTTAGACCTCTAAATTCCCTTAATGTCGTCATACCAACCGACTAAGGGGTAACATCATCAATACCATCAGCAGCTGGACAAACAATCCTTACACCAGCACTCTCCTAAACAGACTCTGGCAGATAATTCTAGGTATCCTTATTTGGAATATATGGAAGGAAAGGAAAATTTGTATCTTCAAAGATAAAGCTTCCACTTTAGAGCAACTATGGGCCCGGATACACGGTAACCTCTATGAAACTATGGCCTTAAAAACATGGAGTCATGAGGACCTTCCCACCTCTGCAGCAGAGTGTTGCATATGGAATAATTGGCAAATGAGCATAAACACCCCCCTGGACATCAATCCCAGAAATGTAGGCAGAACCCCTATCCCTGAAAAATGGAACACCCCCTCCCAAATGGCTTCTTCAAATGAAACTTTGATGGTGCATCCAAAGGAAATCCCGGCAATGCAGGATTCAGAGTTATTATCAGGAACTCTCAAGGCGAGCCTCTCCAGATATACTTCGGTAATATGGGATGGGACATCAACAATTCTGCGGAGTTGGAGGGGCTTATACAAGGTATTCAAATCACAATTGAGTTTCATTACCTCCCCCTGGAAATGGAGGGAGACTCACAAGTTATTACTATGGTAGCCACAAGAATCCTCCAAGGAACGGCCTCCTCAAAGGTATCCACTAGCTGGAGTTTAGCCCATAGGCTCAAGTTCCTAGAACAGCTGATAGACAATCACAGAGATATCACTTTTTTCCATGTGCGAAGGAAGGCAAACTTAGTTGCGGATCTCATTGTGAACAAAAGGGTTGAAAGCCATTGTGAGTTGTATCATTCCAACCTTACTCAGGTTGAGGAGGATTACTTAAGACATGAATTTCACACTCTCATTCAAAAGGATCTTCTCCCCCCGGATGCGAGTGACAGAACTGGCACGAACGATAATCATCTCTCCCATACCCCTGAGGATGGAGATCTTCATAATGCCACACCTATTGTGGATCCTCAAAACATTAGCCTTTAGCATGAGATAACTAATGGGATAAAGTATGATGATGGGACGTTGAGTAGAGTGTTACCCTCTCTAGGGTACCACCCTGCAACATCACCATTAATGATTAGCATGATTGAGCTTGTCTATCGGCCACTTCACTCTTTCCTCGAGCATGCTCAATAAATTGGTTATGGCAACGGTACATGCGAGGCTCACTCATGGCCATCCCCTCGCATGTGCTGTGGCCAAGAACCTTTAAAAAAGGATGAGCCCTCGACCCCGAAACTCATAGTAAATTCCCTCTGTCTTTTTTTCCTTTTGAATCTTCTTTTGCACTCCCCCCAACTCCATACGAGTCATGCGGCCCTCTACTCGGCATTGTGCGGCGCGGTCCCCTCGGGTTGTGATCACTTAGTTGCGCACCTCTTTGTAGAATGTATATAACTAATTTTTTATACATTCGAGATTCTCCGATCACACACTATTTGAATTCATGCACAATACAGAATCTCTTCTACCATTGATCATTAATTGTGGAAATAAAATCAATTACATGCACACATTAAAACCATAAACATTCACACATATGAACACAGTATTTTATGGGAAAGCTTAAAGCTGAAAACCCCCAACTATATGTATATTATATGTCATAGAGATCATGTAACAATCATCATACAAAGCTCCTCACAAGCTCTCAGTACAATCTCCAATTGCTACACACTAATCAGGTCCGATCTAGCAAATCCCATGCACCAATCTCTGCCACCTACTAGCCTGCCTCTACTATGCAATCACTGCTGAAGAATGGCTCTGAATGAACTCGAATTGGTCCAACCTTGCTCACGCAATCCTCATTGGCCTCTACAACCACTGTGTGTTGCAATTCATGCAACACTATAGTCACAACTGATAGTCAACCTGCTCTTTCACCTACCTCTCCACTGGTCTCCACTGAAATTGTCCATGCACTGTAGTTAACTGATGTATTCTTCAGTTGATTAATGAGTTAATAATTAGTGAATTAATTCACACCACTCTCACTAGTGTATCAATCAGTTAGACTAGATACAACTAGCTCAACTATGTTTAACTAAGTTAAACTGAACACAACTCCACCAACTACCTCAATAACTCCACCAAACTATGTCACATGAGTTCTAACTGAAGTCTCCATGCAATAGCTCCACTTAACCCTCAGGAATAGCGTAATTCCTTCTGTCAGCTCCTGTGCCACATCTGTGCACTTAACTGAAGTGCTCCGAGAGAATAAGATAATGTTTATAGTCCAAATATTATTAAGAGCTAATAATATTCGACATATCTATTTTTAGACTGGAAATCTAAAAATAGATTCCGCCCAATATGTCTAAAAATAGAAGTCCATCTATTTTTTTCAACTTGACCAACCATCCACAAATAGCATCCTGAAACTCACAGAATATGATCGACATGTCTAAAAATAGACATAGTCTAAAAATAGAATTTGTGCCAAAAATAGCCTGCGGGCCCACTTAGTGAAGGAAACTCTTTTCACTAAGCTCATAATCTTGTTGAATCTCAACACTCTTCTACGGCCTTCCATTCCTGTCTTCAACGCTTATTTTTTCCCTGTTGTGCACCCTCCCCTTGAAGCCTCTCCCTTGCCTCATCGTGCGATGGCTCCCCAAATTGCACTAGAGAACCATACGAGCGGACGAGGGGAGCTCTCCCAACGTTATCACCGTGGAGAGGACAACTATTTTGAGTCCATTGAAGGCTCCTCTATGGAAGTTTTGCGAGAAAGAGCCTCCAATCACGAGAAGGAAGAAGAAGCTCCGGTCTGCGAAGATGTGCGGAGAGAGGTAGGCGCAACCCGAGAATGTCTACCATCACACACTAAGCGCACCCCCTGCCTTGCAAGACTGATTCGATACTGGCTCATGAGGAGGATGATGATGACACGGATGTCTAGGTTATGGATTAGGATGGAAATTGGAAGTGCGTCCATGACACAGAGGATCCGAAGTCCCCTATTCTTTGTGCACCTATCCCCAAACCCAGGCGTCTAAGGGCAGACTTTGAGCAAGTGGCTGCACAGGCACATGCCTGCCCCATAGAGGAGGAAGTCCCTGTGAGTGATGATGAAGATGAATATTGAGGCCTGCGAAGCTACATAGCTATTCCATGGTTTTTTTTAAGCCTACTACCACCAGTGCATCTCTAGCCATACCCTTGTCTATGCATATTTTTTAATATCTAGATACATCAGCGTTGTTGAACATTCTATAATTTTTTGTCACAAGTACTTTATAGGTTGGTTTCCTGCATTGAGGCAGCCCCGAAACCGAGCAACTAAAGCAGGGATTGGTTAAGCGCAGGTTTCCAACCCCGCCTGTAGCATATGTAATGTTTCTTTTCTCGAATTAATATAGAATAGCCTAACTTACCAAAAAAAAAAAAAACTTTGAAAATACTTAAGAAAAAAGTGAAATGATAGTTTTTAGAATATTTTTCATACCTTAAAGCTCACAGCACCCTTTTGGTCAAAACACGTGAAATATGGAAAAAAGAGAGTTATTAAGGTTCAAAAGAGTTCAAAATGGGGAAGAAAGGCCTTAGACATGTTATAAAAAATGAGCAAAAAGGGGAATCAACACTTTTCTTGAGAGAAACATGAATTGGGATTATTTTCAAGAAAAGTGTGCAAAATTGGTTCACCTTTCTCTGGGGAAATTTGAATCAGAGGTAATTACTGATGATTCTAGCAGTTCACAATTTACAAATTAACAAGCTTTAATTCCAATTTGTGTTTATTTTTCCAATGAAACTCAAATAAAATGATATGCCTTCAAGGAGGAGACAGTTCCCCCTAGATCCTCTCATCGTCCATTGTCTTGAATTCATAGAATCTTACACTAACATTGAAATTTTAAATCTGATGAATCGGGAAATAAAGGAATTGTGCAAGAATAGGAACCAATTTTTCATGCTTTTGAAGCTTCAATATACCCTATTGAAGAAGAGAAAGTTCAATATGAAAACCACATTGGTATACCCTCCTCTGATTGTCATGATGATGATATTTTTTAGATTCAATTAATCTCCAATGTCCCCATGATATTCTCTTACATCAGCCTCCTTTCCACGAACAAGGCATTTTCTTGAGTGATAATGTGTGTTCAAATAATTTCATAGACCATAGCATATATATTTATCTATTTTTTTTTGCAAGTTGATATGAGTGCACAAGATTTGATTTTTGAATTAGATTTACTTGCAGCTCATATTTCTTTGCTCGAGTCTTTCCATATCAATTCACCTTTATCACAATATTCATTGTACCCAAATGTATATAATGATTCTGATACACTGGAAATTCCCCTGAATCTTGTATATCTCTAACTTGTTGGCCTTGATTATGATCATGTACATGACAGTGTTGTTTCACAATTAGAAGATGAGAATATTAAATATATTGTTCATTATTTGTTTGATTTATAATATTTAATAGGCCATGGAAAATATTTTATAGTTCTAAATATTCAAGGTATTCCTCCAACCGATCCATCCAAAAATTTTATCCTTGAAGATTCCCATGTGCTAAATGTTAAATCTGATCAAATTAGTGGCACCAAAAATGTATTCATGGAGATATATAATGATGGTTGTGTATACCCACATGTCAATATTTATAAGCCACCAAAATTCTATGATCCATCATTTGAAGGTTTAGATACTTGTCAAGGGGTTGAGTCACTTCAGCTTCTAGTGATGGTTATGGTAGGTAATCACAACCTTGGCAAGATCTTTGAACAAAATCAGATTTAGTTTTATCAACAGGACTCTTTCCTTAGCACACTTTCATGTAGTTGATGCTCATATTTGATTGATTTGTAGGGCTCTCATGTTCATCATTTTCATTTTCATGGTAGAATCGTTGATTGCTTGGGGGATTATTATTTAGTAAGCTCTCATGATAATAAGAACTTTAAATTTTAATTTTTACTTCCTTTCAATGAATATGCAGAGGGTTGCACATTCATGATGGATTTTCAGGGTAATCATATCCATCATTATACTCATCATGGTAGGGTTGCAGTTTGGATAGAACAAGATTTTATGGCACACTTTTCTTCCAATAGACAAGACCTTCAATTTTTTGTGCGAGCTATATAGGTAGGTATTTTTACATTTGCACATTGTTTCATATTGGTATTAATTGCTTACCTTTTTTGTTTGAAGGATGGGAAAAACTCAATTGGCTTCACTGGAAATAAAATTTCACATGATCCCAATCTCTTTATTAAATTAGATTAGGTTTAGGGTTAGATGTAGTGCATTTTCTTATTAGAGTGGTTGTACTTTTTTCCATTACGGGATTTTTTAGTTCTAAATGGGCCTCCTAAGGAAATTATAAAATAATAGTGGAAATAATAAAATAATATTTGATTACATCATCAAATTTTAGAGGGAAAAGGGAAAAAACTACTTTTTCAACTCGTATTTTCAACTTGTCTCCCAAATGTTTTACTCAAATTTCGAGCGAAAGTACTCTTTGGATGCAAAATTTAATTCCTCGTGCAAGGAGTACCCATGTTGCATACTTTTGATAGACCCTTCTACACAAAAAATGAGAAATACATGAAAAATGTTATTGCAATCACGTTTTTTCATGTATTTCTCATTTTTCACATAGCAGTGTCTATCGAAATTATGCAACATGGGTACTCCTTAGATGAGGAATTATATTTATCATCCAACGAGTACTCCCGCTCGAAATTAGAGTAAAAACTATGGGAGATAAGTTGAAAATATGAGTTGAAAAAGGAGTTTTATTATTTTATTATTTTTTAATCTTTTTATCCTTTTACTTAAAAAATGGTGAATCATCCCCCATGGTTGACATCATCATATTGAATATTATTGGTTCTTATAAAGTTTATTTTGATTGTACATTTTTCTTAGGAGGCCCATTTTAGACGTCAAAATTCCCCTAATGATTTTCTACATAAGCATAGTACGTCTACTAGTTGCATTTGGCTTGTTTATTGCATTACATTGCATTGTTTTCTTATTGCATTTAGCATTATTATATTTACATTTTCCCTACAATTTATTACATCATTGTAGTACATGGCATATTTACTTTTCATCTAGAATTCATTTCCTTCCTATATTAATTTTCTTCTCATTTGTGCCTAATTCACGACATGTTCTTTGCATGCTTGTAGATAATGATGCCATAAAGAGCTTACATCATTCATCTTACATGTCATTCCCATAATGTTGAGATCATTTTCAATGTCCTATGGTTGTTATAATCACTCTAAGAGGTAGTCTCTTGTAGATATTGGTATCAAAACCTTGTCTCATATATTTATCAATACAAGAGTCTATTTTATTAACAAGGAAAATATGATTGGATATTGGTGGGTAACTCTAATCAGTTCATAAGACCTATATCTATAACCTAAAGCTCGTTTCTAGTATGGTCTTGAATATTTTATTGTGTGCTTTCGTTGTCTACTTGTAAGTTGGAGATGTGATATGGAAGCATGGCATGAGGACAAACCTAACCCAAAATATCTTTTAGTTTCTGTAAAATAAGAAACGGCCTCTCTTTCATATAAAATAATTTGGAATCCCTCTTCTTCACTGGTGAAATAAACACCTACAAAATGATAATGACCATAAAATAAAAATAAAATAAAGGGTAAAGGAAGAGAAATGTTTACTGCATAGAGAGGTGATGCAAGAAACTTCATTGGGGTATTAAATAGGCTTGCTGGCAACAAATAAATGTTTATGTTTTCTTGAGTGACTCCATCAGTGTACTGAATAGGCCAGCTAGAAGTGGAGAAACACTAGAAACTTGCATTAACAATTTTGATTATCATAAGGCTTCTGTCATGTTCTCAATATCATTCTCTAAGAATAACATGTGTGAGCTCTTTTTGTGGTGTTCAAAGACTAATAGGACCTAGCAATGGAGACATATGAATGACATAGTTATAAATGATCAAGTAAATCAAGTGGTGCCCATGGTATTTAATTCAATACTTCCTTGCATATATTTTAAATATTCAATATTTTGAAGGGGATTAAGGAAGATACATTGGATTCTACCATTGGTTCAGCATTTTTTGTGGCTTCTATAACAAAACCAAAATTTTGAAACCATATTAAATTTTTGGTCCCCCTCTGCTTTCCAAGTTTTCAATGGTTATGCTTATCTTTCCTAACCTAGTTATCATCCAGGTCTATGACATTTTTTTATATAGGGAACATTCCACATGTTCATAATTGGTATGAATACATAAAGGTTTGTGAATTTGTTTATCCCATGATGCATTTTCAAGCTTCATACTCTATATGTTAGTTGATGCAATTATAGATATGATTTTTGTGTTGCTAGCTATAATCCATTTTAGTTCCCATGATATGATTTGCATTTTTTAGCTTGAGCCTTCATGAATATTTTATGGAATTTCCAAGGTATACTATTAACATTTTCATCAATAAGGTGATTGTATGCTTTAGTGAATTCATGAGTCATGTTCGAAGCTTGAAACTTAAAAATGCATATTTTATAGTGAGTCATTTGTAAGGAAATCCCTAAGCTGCATGAATCTATTTGGTGTATTATGAATGCATTGAGTATAAATAGGTTATTCAAATATTTTTCAAGTTCATTAATCAAGTTTTAGATCTTTTTCTTCTATTACACATATGGGGATCAAAATCTATACATTAATGCACAAACAACTAAAGAAAATTAAAGACTACAGTTTTTTAAATATCAGCATCTTTACTAACTTTTTATCTTAATATCATGTTATATTCATATAGTCACTTTTTGTAATAATGTGGAATAATATTTTCCTTTTGGTTAAAATTGGCACAAAAGTTGTATTTAACCACGCCACACCATTAGGTGAGGTTTCATCTCGCCTGATGTTGGTTATATGTACTTAATAGTTTTCGTATGAACCATGATATATGGATAGGACCAACAGAACATTATAATGTGTTTTAAATATGGTTCCGAATACATTTAAAAATGCATAACAGTTCAACAATAAACCATGTCACGAATTATGTATGCTTGGACCACATTACGAAAGGTCGTCTAACATGTGTTTTTTTTTCTAAATTGACGCCACTCCTATTTATGTACAAGTAATAGTACTAGGCAATCATTTCGCTCACCAAGAAGCCCGAAACCGGCCTGTAAGTTTGCCATAGTTCTGAAAAGAAGCTGCCCATATAGGGAAACCAGCTTTTTAAAAGCATTCTTGCCGCCCTTATGAAGGGAAACCGGCAGAATAGTTATGATTGTAATGACACAGTAACAAAAAGCTAGCACTATAATAAACAAAAACCAGTGAGCTGCTAAAGCTAGCACTATAATAAACGAAAACTAGTGAGCTGCTATGTGATGAAGAAAACTAGCATCGTTACAAAAATAAGCAGGATCTAAGACCATACTTCTCCAAGTCATTGCTGAGTCAGCTGGAGGTAACAGGAGAAGGTTGTTCCTCCAGAATTGGACAACTGAAGTAGTCCTCAGGATCATCCGCATCAGCATCCATAGCGCCCTTATCCATAGCTCCTTGCACCTCCGAAGTTTCCACCTGCAAGGGAGAGAGACCACGGGGGAAATTGGTTGTAGCAACGGGCTTGGCCAGGTCTTCAAGGGGAGTAGCAGCCGAAGTGGAGCGAGGCACGACAGAGGTAAGGTGGGGGTCGGGAGAGGCGGGAGTGGAGACATTCCAGGAAGGAGAACTGATAGTGGCATCCTCTCGTAATGTAATGGTGATATAGGCAGTAATTGAAGGGCGGTTGAAGGTGCTATCAAACCTCAGCTCCGCTCGTTGAGTGGTCTGGCGGATAAGAGGCCTGCTAGCAGGCTGAGGAACATGAGAGGCGGTGAGGTGGGGGTCTTCATGCTGAAGGGAGGCAGGCGATCGACCATAAACAAAATCAAAAGGAATTTCAAAGGCAATTCTGCTGGAAGAGGGGCGCTCCCCAGCTGGGCCACTGCGAGTGCCACCTCGACGGGCTGTCATACGCTGCCTGAGTCGAGGCATGGCAGGCTCGGCGTCGGGAGATGTTTGAGAACGGAAAGCAGCGGCAGAGGAGCTGGGAGTGAACAGAGGCTGACCACCAAAATGCAGAGCAACAGACGAGTTAGAAATAGGCTGAGGGGCAGCGGTCGCACCAGAACAAAACTTGTTGTTAGAGAAGTGAACACCAGGTGAGAACTCAATACAACTATATAATGAGCAGCGCCGGCCTGTAACTGTACGAGCGCTTGGCTCAACACAGTGGATAGGGCACGCACCGGCCAAAGGCACCATACAGACGCAGATGGAGGCGAAGAGCTCGTCGAACAGAGAGTCGAGCAGAGAGACGGTGTCCATAATGCTCATACCAGGCGAAACAAAACTATAGAGGCGTCGGCTCGATGGAGCATTGAATGATGTTGCAGGCGCAATGAAGGCGCAATTAAATTTGCCGTGGAGAGCCATGTGGTCACCACGCTCGATGGGCGTTGGGAAATGGCCACCACGCGTACCAGTTGTCCCCGTGGGACTAACAAGCAACCGCATCGAACGCTTCAACATGTGTTAAATATAGATGTTGGAAGGATTGACCACGAGACCCCACCCAATAATTCTTGTTTAATTCAACAGGGAATTAAAAAATGTTACAACACTTGTTACATGGATTGGCCCACTTCATATGAATATTATCAAAGTTATAATAAGACAATATTATTTCAAACAATGTGCCTAAGATAAAAACATACAACGATTGAGTAAAATTGCAATACCCCTATGTTTTCTATGTTAATGATTTACTATTTTTATACATGGACTCTTTTTAGATTGGATGGATAGGAAATACAAGTTATACTTGTGAAATTATGTGATCAATAAAATTATTGTGATGTAATTAATAAATTATTATTAATAAATAAAATGTTGGAAATTACTTGGGAAAGAAGCACTAGAGTTAAAGTATTATTCCCAAGTTGGAAATAATTATTGGTGGTTGAATTTCAAGATAAATATTCCCCTAAATATCTCCTAGAAATACCTAGGAGGAAAAATATAGGATTTAATATGATGGGAGAGAAAGATATATTAAATCACTTAGTTGGAAAAAGATACTAAGTTGGGTGAAAAAAAGTGTTGCGACAGAGAAAGGTAGGCTTTAAGGAAAAAGAAAATGTTTTTTTTTTTCACGAAAAAACAAAACAAAAAGGGCTAGGAAACTAGTTGGAATACCCAAAAGGCAGGATGCTTCAAAAAAAATGTTGGGATGGAAAATTATAAAATAAATCACCAAGGAATCCATGAGGTTGTTGGTTCCATTGGCAAGCATATATTAGCTAGGGGGAACTTGTGGATTCAGTTCGTGGTCGGGAGGAATGTAGTGATTTCCTAAGTAATTTTCCAAGAAAAAATTCTAATTAGGATTATGGTTAATTTTCTCTGAGTTATAGTGCATTTTAATATCGTAATTTTTTTCAAATTTTGGATGATAGATTGTTTCGTTGATCAATACTATGTTGCACTAGTGATAAAAGAGGCTAAATAATCCCTCATAGGAAATTGATTTAATTCTTCATGTGTTCTATAATTGTATGTAATCATGAGTTTTTTACAGTGTGCATATATAGATGGACTTCTTTAAAATATTACGGATTTGTGAGGAATCCTTCTATGAGGAAATTGATGATGAAGGATTTAATATAGATATGGCTATAGATATGTATAAAGTTAATGGAAAAAAAATAGATTCTTTTCTTTAAGGTAAAAAGGAGAAAACATGTGTATATTCGAACCTACCCTTATTGATGATATGCTTATAACAAATTCATCTAGTTATTTTTCTTCTTTAATTAGAGCTAGTCCTGTACCCTTGTGAAAAATGGAATAATTTAATATAAAGATGAGCAATCTAGAAAGTGCAGAAGTGCCTCAAAATATATATAAATAGGAGAAAATTTATTTTATGATGAGATGAGGTATTTCAATTCTATTTTAGTTTCTCTATTACCCCTGTATTTTTTTGTTCTTAAAGCAAATGAAAATTTCAAGTCCTGAAAAAAAAAAAAAAAAAAAAAAAAAAAATATTTCGCGAATATTTTGAGAGGAATTAACAAGTGTCGGAGGTGGCATTATTGAAAAAATAGAAACAAAGTAGTTAGTATTTTGCATGCATGGGACTCTAACTAGGTAATTTAAAATTTGTAGAGTGTGAGTCAATCTATTACATTTCCTTGTAGAATTAGGACACGACTCTTAAGAGAAACAAATAGACAACACAAGCTCGATACCCATAAACAAAATCTTAAAATTTTTCAAGAGAAAAAAATAGATAGAACGCACCCCTATATAATAAGGAAAAAAACTCAGATTCGTAGGGTTATGGTTTTGGGAAATTAAATCCCACCCTTAGATTGGTAAAGTAAATCCACACCGTTCACATTAGCCAAGAACTGACAGTCATGTGAATTTCATGTGTGTCATGAGGACAGGGAAATCACCAGTTCCTTTCATGAAACTATATGGACGCATGGCCATCGATCTCTTTAATTCCACATGCATCCCATGGTTGGATCAATCATATAATAAAAAGTTAGCAATAAATATCTATTAACAAAGTTTGAGTAAACACCACCATCCAAAGCCTTCATTTCTTCTGTGCTAATGTATGGGTCTTGTGTGTGTGTGTATAACCATGTAATTCATCTATGCGCACTAAAGGTAATAGTAACCATAGTGTTATGGGTTGGTTCCCCTAGTCTAGAAAAATTCCTAGTGAAATTGAGGTAAGGGGAATTTTAAATGAGATAGAAATATTTATATGCACAAAATATAAGTGGACAAAAAAATGTGGAAACTAGATACGTGACAAAAACACTACAGAGGAAGGGTATGTGCCAATTAGCAAATGGGCACATGTAAACTATGCACCAGAAATGAATTCATCCACCATATACATAGTGCATTGGAGATTATATTCATAACATTGTGTAACATGTCTAGGATGAATTATATTCAAACGCTATAATAACAATATATTATATGAACAAAAGCTATGATAGATTTTATCAACGATGATAATATCATACAATGGGGCACAAAGTAATGTGGTAGGAGGTCGTTGCACAGAATAATGAAGAGCCAACAAAATTCACAAGTGATAAACCATAGAGATATATACATTATATGACATGAAATGCATAAGAAGGAATGTATATCAATCACTAAACATGTTTATGCCATGTGTTCAACATTACTTCGAAACAATGTGCTAGAGATAAGATGAGAAGAATTTGGCACATAGAATATGATGAAGGTTACTTTAAGAAGAAAAAATCATGTGTTATAGCCATTTGAGAAGCACTACAAGTTTATACAATTTTTTTTTCAGAGGAAAAAAATGTTACTTCATATTAATTTAAAAATTAGTACATAATCTTAGATCAGTTGTCTTGCCTTCCTTCCTTGGATTTACATATCGTTTCTTCCTGATAGGACATAGTCAAAAAGGATGTCTACAAAATTTTATATCATGAGTATTTGTATTATTTTTATTACACATACAAAATTAAAGACTAACTGCCTTGCTACTAAGAACATATATCTATTACAGCACATTATCCTACCTTTTGAAGATCCCTGGACAAAGTTTCTTTAAGAATAATTTATGTTGTCAGTATTGCTCATATTACCCTTTAAAAAACTGAAAAGTAAAACTTACATGTTTCTCTATGGATGCCCCTTTTTGAGAGGATATCTTCATACCAGTTTTGTTCTCTATAGATGTGTTCGAAAGTTACCTTCTCGAATGTTGTGGTCAAGTTTTTGATGTGATTCATCAAATTGGAGAGGATGGATGGATTGAAGTTGTTGAGGAATTTTACCCATTCGATAATGCCTTTAGCATCCCCAAAGATATGTATAGCCTCAATTCAAAGCAATTTGGAAGTTATCAACACACCGCACAAGGCTATTATTTCTTCTCTACTATATATTTATACATATATTGAAGGGTCTCCATAAAAAGTCACTTTGATCATGCCAATTCTTGTAACGATTACAAGAAATTGATAAGATGGATATTTGTCACACTGCATGTATATCATACATGAACCCACTTGAATAACCATACACTTCAGTCATTTCAGAAGTGAGGTCTTAATAATAACAAAGGAATGCATTGAAGGTCATCATATGTAAGCATATGGCGTGTTTCCAGAGCCTAGTCCTAAATGTTTGTCTCTAATATTTTTGTTGGTGCCAGCTCACTCTATTTTACAAAAGAAGTTATTAAAATTGACAACAAGCACATACATCATACATGTGTTGGAGTGTATATATATATATATATATATATATATATAGTCATCAATTTGAATTCTAGCGGTGTGATGGTACATGCACCCATACCTTATGCAATATGCACCGCTTCATACTTTAGTAGTGAGACAACACGTGTGATGGGAAAAAAAAGGAGTGTAATAATATGTACATGCCCCTAGCACACACAAACAATGCCATCTATGTAAGGAAAATCATTCTAGTAAAGTCACACATAAGAAATCCACCAAAGGTTGTGAGAAGGCATTTAATGTGCTACATCAGAGTGTGATATTGTATTGGACATGAAAATAATACAATGCATACAATGCATTGATTATGTTGAAGGAAACCTATAGAATCCATCTAAAAGGGTAAGTTTAAAACTATTACGAATGTGGCACCATGTTAATGGAAGCTACAAAAGGCTATCAACAATGCTATTAAGACCAATTTTATATGATCTATGTTATAAGACCTTTAATGAGAATAATGACTAAGTAAAAAAACTCAACATTCAATGGGAATTTGTGTTGAGTGAATGAAATGCACCATGAATGGAAGAAATCAATTTCATGTTATATGGCTAGAATTAATGTCCTATGCCATTGTAGCAGCAATAGTGTGACAAGCACAAAGAGCGCCTATGTTGGTGGAACATAGATCAACAAAGCCCATCATTTTGTTGTTAAATTAAGCTCCTCTACCAATCACCATTGCATATAAAAACCCCAACATAGATCTGTTCAATTCATCTTTCAAAGAGGAAAAAGTGTGACAAAAGGAAAAAGTAACTGGTATTTGTTCAAATGGTATCCTTTAAAATCCAACGACACCACTAGAGGGAAATTCAAAAATATCTCTTTTTAGATGAGAGGATTGGACTAATCCAGGGAAATTCAAGATTATTTGGATGTAATATAAAGTATATATTAAATATGTATTAAGATTTTGTGTAAGTTTGAGCCAAAATCAATTTTCAATTTCCTAGAGAGTTTTGATAATTATAGGCTAGAGATTTGTTTGAGATTATACAAGGACTGTGGAGTTATTTATGTAGTTTCAATTTTATGGGAACATGTTAATGATGTTGGGAGAGATTTGTCACTCACGATAGAATATATATATATATGTGTGAGAATTCAAGAAATGGACAACATAATGGAAAATGCATTTGTGAATCATATGTCTATTATTACTTCCGAGAAGAAGAAGTTGAATGTGGTATGTTATGTACCCCTTATAATGACCATGGGAAAACTTTAGCGAATAAAGGGAATAAAGAATTTGATAATGATGCAGGAGCATCTAACCTAGGGTATCATTTTTACTAAAGAAGTTAGTCCCATAAGTTAGGATTTAATTATTTAATTAATTTTCATACATTTTTAAGAGAAAAAGTGAATTATTGTACAATTAGGAGAAGGTTCGAGAATATTTTGGAACAGTTAGATATTTTAGGGTTAGTTAGATCCCATTTAGAGATAAGGGATTAGGTGAGAATTTATATGGATGATGAGAGATATTATGGGAGTTTTTTTAGGATCTAGAACCTACTTTGGGTTCAGATCCACTTGTATAAATCTAGGTGAGCCCATGAGGCATGCCAGAGTGAATGAAGAGTGGACGTGTGAGTGAGATCGAGTAATGATTAGGCCAAGAATTCTATTGTAAATATCTTATTTCTTTAATGAATTATTTATGAGATTTTATATGCATACATATTGTGCTAGTTTTAGTTTTATGTTGTGTGTTAATTTTTAATTTGCAGGACCTATGGTCTGTGCCATAATTTTGGTATCAAATCCTGGATGAAATGTGTTGTGTGGAGAATATATTCGTAAGCCTGTGTGATGGTAAAATATGTGAGAGGTGTGTTTGAGTATGAACGGGGTTAGCAGTTTGGCACATCGTTCATTGTCAAAACTCATTTGGTAGCTAGAAAGTTGTGAAAGGAGATATTTGGAGTTGTGAAGAGTTGTTTTATTTAAGGATTGAATCGTGAGGATTAATAAATTTTTAAATTAGTCATGTCATTGCAATTGTTCATTGAGGAAGAGCCAATTTTTAATTAGAAGAATCATCGCTATTCATTTATGTCATTTCTTCTATGACCCGATATCATTATTATGTATTAATGAATAGGATAACATATAGTAATTCAATAAGGGTTTCGAGCAGCAGGGAAACAATGGTTCAATGGAAAGACCCTCAACAGTGATAGCATATCTCAGAGTAGCATAGCTTGGAGTAAATCTCCGCCAAAGTGGTAGATGCAACATAATATATTTATCCTGCCAAAATCGTCGTTGGACATGAGCTAAGACTTGAAGGAGGATGTGACTTGCATGAAGGAAGAATTGAATTATAAATGAAGTCATGGATAAAGTGAAGATTTGTAAATTTGCGTTGGAGGTTGTATGATGTATGTTAATATGAATTTTGTGTTAGTATGGAGTTGGAGCTTGTTGCATAGAGGATTTCACTGAGATTTTCACTAGATATGTGTTGTGGATGACCTGCATGGTGAGTGTTAAAAATTTGGATCACAACTTTCCTACCAATTTTAACCTACGTGATTGGAATGTTATGCAGTTTGTAAAATTATGTTGTTCTAATAGAGATGGCCAACGGGGACACCACCAACTAGAATCACATACAATTGAATATTTTTCTCAATATACATTGTGGATCATTAAAGTTATATAAAGATTAGAGGAAGAAAAACAAGCCCATATGATTCCATGTCTGGAAAAAATTGTATAAATTCTCCTATCGAGCACTTAATGATGCGATGGTTTCGTTCAACGAGTTTTTTATTGGCGTGTTATATACCATTGCAGTCGTTATTTTTGACTACTTTTATGAGGCTGAAAGGAAATCAAAGTGAAAGTGTGTTTCACGTGAAATTCAATTTTTTTATACTGTAAGTATATTGAACATAGTTTGTAAATATAGCCATGAAGAGAAGTGAGTCACATGTCTAATTAAGAAGTCACTTCCAAGTTAATTTTTCACCACCTATGTTTTGAAGGGTGTGAAAGAAAAAGACATTATCCCGTGAGAATTTTTATTTTGAGAGAAGTTACTTTTATGACAATCTCATCATTGAACATTGTAAGAATAATTTCCTTCACAGAAAATCTATAACCTTCAAGATCGATTGATGTAGTTGTTGAAAGACATTGTTTAAGGTTTCTGTGAAATCATGACCTGTGTGGAAATTTCTTGCATACATCCAAGCCAAAGACAAGAAATTATGGTTGAAGAAGTTTCGTAATGATTTTACACGCTTAAATTAGAAGCTTTAAAAAAGAAACGCGTAAATCACATTTTATAAAGTGACTTTATAAAACATTAAATTATTTTAATATGAAGTGTGTGAAAGTATTGTATGGAGTGATAAGGTGTGTTTAATTTGAGAGATAATTCATATTGGATGAGAGAAACTTAGTGGTGGTAAGAATTTTAAATCCAAATGGATGGTTTTTTGGGTCAAATCAAATTCATGCTCAAAGGTGACCACATCTCTAAGGAACAAAGAAGTGAGTTGGAATTTTTCAAAGAATAATTCAATGTTGTGTTCAAATGAGAGAATTAGTTTTGAATTTTCATTTATTTAGTTGGATAATTAATATACTAGTGTCAAGGTTTGAAGTAAAGGTTTATTTGTAATGAATTCAAAACAGTCTAGTAAGTTGTGTCAGGGCCAGATTCAAGGTAAATGTTTTCTTTTGAGAAAATTTATGACAAAGTAAAGATGAATATTTTATGAAATAAGTTGGTCAACTGAGTTTTTCAAGTCAAGTAGAAATAGTCAAAATTCATTAGAATTAAAATTTTCTCGATGTAAATGTTGTAAAGTTGAATCATAAGTGAAATCAAAAGTATATTGAAGTCATTGAATGTAATGGGTGCATGATCGGTAGAGCCCGACACCAAAATTATGGTCAATATACTGTAAGGACAAGGGATATTTCAGTTGTTTGTAGTAAAGGAAGCAAAGTACAAAGGAGCTTATGCAAGGGAAAAAGGAGATGAAGATCAATATGGATAGTCATTTGCATAATTCAGAGAAAAGCCATAGTGATGCCAAAACAGATGGCGTAAGTGATGAAGAGTTCTAGAAAGATATTGTCGAGTTGAAGGAATGACTTGATGTGTTGATGTAGATGCTACAAAATCAGAAACATGGATGGATAATGAAAGGGACAACTAGATGGTCAATCAAGCAGTTGATTGTAAGAAGACAAAAAACACAAGTTGAAAGTTTTGTTAACGGAATCAGAAACACTTCAAATAACCGATATGAATGTATGTATTTGTGAATGAGAAAAAGGATTGATGCTTGATGAGGATGATGGTGATACTAAAATTAAATCTTTTGATGTGAACGTGGGTTTGATTCCCACATATGGTTCCACAAATTGTTTAGAAGATCCGCATATGATGACTAAATCACCGATGGAAGATAAAATTATGTTGGGTTTAAATCATCTATTAGTGTGTGGATGCAGGATGTGTTGCAGATGATGGAAAAGACACTATTTTTGTTTCATGCAAGTATGAGGACCATTCTATTGAATTGATTTCTGAAAGTGACCACAAAATTCTAATGAAATGTAAAGAATAATTACAATTTCTAAAGAAGATGTTGATGGAACCTGAATCTAATCAAGCTGCAGATAAGGAAGAGAATTTTTGAAACAGTGAAAATGTGTAACCTGAATTTAAAGTTAAAGATGATGAATTTATATTCCAAGATAGTAACAATAAACTTCAGTGGGAAACTAGATTGGATATTGACATTGAATAATTAAGGAAACTGATGGAACAAGCACATAAACCATGATATTGCAAGAAGAGACAAAAATAAAACAACATGATACATTTGACTGCTCAAGTATACATCAACAAAGAAGGAGGAGAATTGCAGCATAAAATTTGGAAACCAAACGAATTAAAAGTCACAATCATTAAAGCAGAACAACAAAGAATGGATGATCAACAACATACTAAAGTTTGGGATCCAGGAGGAATTTTATCAACTTATGAAGATATATGGTCGGGAGACCATGGTTTTCTTTTACCTAGGGAGTCTGATGAAGGAGCATCTAACCTAGGGTATCATATTTACTAAAGGATTAGTTCCCTAAGTTATAATTTAATTATTTAATGTATTTTCCTATAGTTTTAAGAGAAAATGAGAATTATTGTAATTAGGAGAAGGTTAGAGAATATTTTGGAAGAGTTGAGATAGTTTAGGGTTATCTAGATCTCATACAGAGATAAGGGATTAGGTGAGAAATTTTATGGATCATGAGAGATATTGTGGGAGTTTTTTTAGGATCTAGAACCTACTTTGGGTTCAGATCCACTTGTATAAATCTAGGTGATACCATGAGGCATGTCAAAGTGAATGAAGAGTGGATGTGTGAGTGAGAGTGAGTGATGATTAGGCCAATAATTATCTTGTAAATATGTTATTTCCTTAATGAATTATTTATAATATTTTATATGCATACATATTTTGTTGGTTTTATTTTTATGTTGTGTGTTAATTTTTAATTTGCAGGCCCTATGGTCTACGCCATCATAGGAATTCAAGGCAACCATTCTAGGAATTTTGGAAACCTATGGTTATGAGTGAAAAAAAATTTATACTTCAAAAATTGATAGATGATGATACTTATTAAATTTATATTATTTTTATCACAAGGCTCATTAGAGTAACCATATCAGTAAAGGTGAGATATTACATGCACAAAGCAAATGTGATGAAGGCCATCACATACAATTCAAGGAAAGGGAGATGATAATATGATACATGGAAAAGGGGGACAATAAAAAAGGAGCGTTGAAATGACATTGGAGTGCAATGAAAGGGTATCAAGTAATTTGTTGAAATAATGGTCAATGTGATGGAGTAATGCTAAAAGTTGCAAATATATATCCAAATAAATATATTAAAAGAGAAGTACAAATTATATATTTATGATACAATACATTGTGTTGAGAACCTTTTTAAGGGAAGCATTGATGAACATGAAAAGGAAAAAGGAATATTGAGCTAAGAAGTTTGAATACAACCATATTAGGCCTATAAACTCTTATGTGGTTATATGGATCAAATTTTATTTGTAATATTTTATTATTATTCTATTAAAATATTGAATCCTAAATAATGGTTGTGTATGGCAAGGTTGGAATAGTGGAACAAATTTTGGTTAGTTGCTTTTAAACACTTCATGGATGCTTGACCCAAATTGGTCGCCATTGTGGATATTTGACTCAGCACCAAGGAAACCCAAGAGCATTACAAAGACACTCTCAAGTTTTTTAAATCCTATGTATGTCTACAAAATACTACATCATAACCCATTTAATTTAAATTATTTTTTAGTAAATATATTTATTTTTCATGAACGGAAAATATTGAATTCATGAAAAGGAGAAAATAGGGAATATCAAAGGTCACTTAGAAGCTCAAGAGCCATGGCTGAAGTCTAAAAGTCCTATGGGAGATAAAGATTCAATTGGAATTCAAAAGGTCAAGAAGGAATTCAAGAGTCGTTGAGAAGGTGAAAGGTCACCTCTCCACTTCGACAAATTCACCCTCATTCTACGTGACTTTTATCACTTTAGCTAGGCAAGTAATGTTGAAAAACTAAATAGAAGAGAAAATTTGAACTACTAGAAATTACATGTGAATGTATTAAGCCTTTTTTATCATTTAATTGAATTCATAAAGTAATTACACTTCAGAAATTGAATGAATGATAAGGAGAAAGAAAATATCACAATGAATAATAAAAATAGACACCAAAATTATGTCAAATACCAGGGAAAAACCCCACAAGGGGGAAAAACCAACCAAATATTTCTTAGAGATATCATTAAAAAATACATTAAGACAAAGGTTATATTGACCCAAGAATTATTACACAAGTGCTAAGTATCCACAACTGAATGTCCAACAAATATCACCAAGGAGAGGTTGATCCTCTTATCATATCACATAAAACAATCATATTAGAACTCAGATCTAGGCTTAGATCTTGAACCAGGACTTCATATCACTATAATAATAAGCATACATCTGACACCATACTTCACACCAAAATGATAATAAGCATATATCAAATACGATACTTCAAATATCAATGATAATAAGCATATATTGAATAACAAAATTCATATATCAATGATAATAATAAGATATTGAATACTAGACTTCATATATTAATGATAATAAGTAGATCTCAAATACTATACTTCAAATCTTGATGATAATAAGCATATCTTGAATACCAGACTTCACATATCCATGATAATAAGAAAATCTCAAATACCATACTTCATATCATAAGAATAATGAGTAGATCTCAAACCTCTGACTTCAGAGCATAATTATAATAAGAATATATTGAAAATTCGTTTTCTAATGATAATTATAATGGGTATATGTCAAACCTTTCTCTTTATATCATAAGTATAATGATTAGTTCTCTAATCATTAATTTTAGACCATAAATGTAATGAGAAGATCTATAGATATCATATCACTTCACATATGAGAGTCGATGAGTAAGGTATGTGTGTTCCAATTGCATACCAAGGAGATAAAATTAACCTCTATATATATCCATCATGCGATCCAAATGAGTGAGTTTCTGGGAAATCCAACCAACCATCTTGTGATCTTAATGAGAGAGGCAAGCCAACTAGCCATCATATGATCCAACTTAGCAGTTGTGGAGCCACTTTAAAATATAAATAAAATAACAATTTTATTCTTTCCAAAAATACATTTTGACCAAATAAAAAGCATGAATAAAATTCTATAAACAATAATAATAAAAAATTTCTCAAGTACAATGATACCATAGCTATAGATTATTCAACGCTCCTCTAACTAGGGAGGTAGTCATAATCATAGCCAAGATGTAATACAAGTTCAAATGTTCTTTAAGAAAGGATGAATATTAGATAAACATCATCAATGAATTACCAGCATCAATACCCAGTACCAAATCACCATGGTACTATTCATGCATACTCTCCCCAAGAGACATCAAATAACTAGAGTCTCATAAACATTGTACTATAGTACAAGTCAATCAACTAGTATTGTAGAACTAGAGTATTGCCTTATCCATGCATGGGAGTAATAATTTTTCTTTGAAAGTAGAGCTAGATGATGGGAGGTTGTTATCCAACCAATTAGTCTCTAACCCCATTCTCCTATATAGGCCATTGTACTTGACTTGGGGACTATAACCCTATCTAGGGCACAATACAAGACACGGGAGAATGGCTATTTTCCTATTGAGGTTACTTATTATAATACAAGTTGCAGGAAAATGTCGATCTTCCTATCCAAGTCAATGTACTTGACACGGGTGTTAATACCTAAATAGGTCAAAGTACAAGACTCAAAATATGTTCATCTTTCCATTCAGGTCATTGTACTTGACACAAGTATGTTAATCCCTATACAAGTCAAATTACAAGAAACAAAAATATTCTCACAATACCATTCTCCCTATACATTTCAATATACAATACTCACGGTAATAACCCTATATAGGTCACAGTACAAGACACACTGAAAAATAATTTCCATGAATTTGATCAATCTATCAACCCATCTTCCTGTATAGGTCACATTGATGCAGGGATTGCAGCCCCAACCAAGTTAGTGTGACACAGGAATTATATAAATGCACTTTTTTCTTGATATCAATCCACTTATGTCCTAGATCTACCTCTTCCCATAATTCTCATTATATGAAATCACAAACAACCTTCGGTTATTCATTTCTCATCATCAGTACTTCTTGCATAGTCGTAGAATCATAGTAACTGGACCTTACCATTACCGGTATACTTCAAAAAATAGAAAACGTTACCACAAAGGAATCTAAGAACATGCTTTGCTATAGCCCAAATATCATGCTTGGGCTCCATCTAACTCGAGGTGTTTATTACAAAGCAAAAGTCAAATCCAATATTGACCAATACCATTAATTAATTAATTATATTCTTGAACATAACAAAGAATCAAATTATTTCCTCTTTCACATATTTGTTACCATGGGAGTTGCCATGGCCTAGCATTCCATCTATCCATACTTCTACAATATATTGATAACATCCTTCCCATGTCCAATGAAAAATTCATCAGGTTTATGCTAGATTACCTAGACATAAAATTTGGAGCCAGCTTCATCGAGCCTTATTATATAAGCATTAAATAATTTCATGAACCAAACAGTGGATTTCATCGATTCAACAACATATATTCTTTAGGTTCATCATGATGCAAATGTCCATGGATATATATTCCACTAGGTAGAACTAATATTCTTCATCCAACTCTTAACAGAGTTAGGTCATGAGCGCATAGAAGGCCCATATTCAACAACATTATTTAGAAAGCTTCTTCATATTATGTAAGTCAATAGACTACAAAGTTGTAAACCTAATAATTCTGCCAGCTTCCTCTAATTTCAATGCTCATTAATAATAAGTATTATTCCCATCATGTTCTTCCATCAATTACCAAGTCTAGGGAAATCATTATTGTGTACCTATAATTATCATTGAGAGTTCAAGGAAGAACAAATATAGCCAAGAAAGATAAACCAAGAAAAGAGACTAAAAATAAAACAAAAATATAAATAATCAAGAAAATACTTATCTCTTGAGAGAGTATCATCTCCCTCTTAATATTGTTCTTCTTGAATCCTCATCATCATAAGGGAGTTAGAGTTTCTTTTTTCAATAGGAGCAATCCATCCTAGATTTTTTCCAACCCTTTTGACTAGTTAAGAAATTTGAGAACTTGACTCCTTGATCTCTTTCAAATCAAGATGACCATATGCAGTCAGATATTAGAAACATTTCCACATCAACCTAACAAGAATGTCCAAGAAATTTTGCTCAACTATACTCATGAATTTTTACTCTTCATAGAAGATGAAAGATATCAATATGTTTCAATTTATTCCATTGTACAATGTTTTCTTTCCTTTATCTTGGCATTAATTTTCATAGCCTGTAGGTGAGATTTGTCACTAGAATTATACAAATGCACTTTTTTCTTGATATCAATCCACTTATGTCCTAGATCTACCTCTTCCCACATGCTAGAAAAAACATAGATGTTATACAATGTAACATATGTAGCAGAATTATGTGGTTCCAAGTTACATAGTTATTTTGTTTCCCATATTCCTAACTCAGTATAGCTATAGATTCTGCAACATGCACGGAAGATTTTCCAAATAACAAAACTAGGTACAAAGGGAATTGCATTCATCAACTTCTCTACCTCGTCCAGTTTACCATTATATGTTCAAGAAGATCATCCATGCAAGCATAATATTCCATTCTTGAAGTGGTGCCATATTTTTCAATCATGGGATCAAAGTACCTTGATTTGTCATTAATTTTACCTACATGAATACATGTAGATAAGACTACAATAATTTTGATTTCATCAGGCTTTGTGCCTTCCTCTTGCATTTATTTGCAGTGTGCAAGTGCCTCCATGTTATGTCCATGTTAAGCATATCTTTGTTGCAATACTAACAATCTAGCACACAACATAGGAACATTGACAACTATGAATTGGTTTCCCTTCATACCATCCTACAACATTTGGTAAAAGAGTTTCACAACTTCCTCAGGGAAATCATTCTGAGTTTATCTTCTTATATTTTCTTCTATGAAATCATTTCTTTCTCGGGAATTTTCTCAAATATTTTAAGTGCATCATTCATGTGTCCACATTTTCCATACATGTCAATGAAAAAACTCCCTACACACACTTATGACTTAAATTCAATTTTATTATATGGCCATGGACCTCCTTGCCCTAGTCTATAGCTACTAGAATTAGAGCATACTCTGACAATACTGACAAAAGTAAACTCATTTCCCTTCACACTAGTCAATTTCATTTGACAGAAGACATGCAATGCTTTAAAACTGATTTTATTGCGGGCATATCCTCTAATCATATCATTCCATGAAACAAAATATTTCCTTTTCATATTTTCAAACACTTTATGGTCATCATCCATGATCTTGTATTTAATATATATGTCCACAAAGTAACTTCCTGCAAATATGTCTCCCTCAAATCCACTTTTCACAATATGGGCATGAACATGTTCGTGAGTGCCCTCTATAGCCAACACTGTACATTCCCAAGAAACACTACCAAATTTGAAATGGTCCGACCTCCTGCCAGCCATTTTTATTTTGCATAATATATTTATGGCTTCAATGGAATAACCTTTTTGGAGTATGTTGTAATAATGGAAATCCATTTCCCAATTTTATTTTGGAATTCTTGTTGCAGACCTCCTAATTGGGCACACACTTGAATCAATGCTACCAATGTAACAACATTAGGCTTCAAATTTTTTAGCTACATTTGGAAAAAATATTTCAACACACCATTGGAAAATCCATTCTATGTAAACACAATATTCATAGAGGTCCAAGCGACAACATTTCTCTACAGAATTTTGTCAAACTAATCATGTGCATTTTCCAAGTACCCTAATTTTCCAAACAAAATTACAAGAGTAGTGCCCACATAAATATTGGAAATTCAATTGTCCTTGTTTGATAATTTATCTCATTACGCTCTTATATTGACAAAAATCATGCACATTCGTAGCAACATACCATTCCTTAGAATTCCATAATATGATTGGATAGTTTCATCACAATTCACATCCCACAAGAAGGCTAGTAATATATGACTTTCTTCCTTACCCTAGCTCTAATACCATGTTGAAATCTAATTAGAAGAGAATTTTTGAACTAATATAAATTTCTTGTGAATGTGTTAGGTCTTCTTTACAATTTATTTCACTTCATCAAGTAATTACACTTCAGAAATTAAATGAACAGTAAGGAGAAAGAAGAGATCAAAATGCACAATAACAAGGGACGCCATAATTAGGTCCAAGACTAGGGAAAAACCCCACAAGGGGGAAAACCAAACCAAATATTTCTTAGAGATATCCTTTAACAACACATTAAGGAAAATATTATACTAACCCAAGAAGGCTTCCACAAGTGTTATGTCTCCACAACTGAATGTCCAAAAAATATCACAAAATACAGGTTGATCCTCTCATCATATCATAGAAGACAGTCATATTAGAACTCATATCTAGGCTCAGATCTTGGACCTAGAATTTAACGTTGTAATAATAAGCCGATCTGATACAAAAAACTTCAAATCACATTGATAATAAGTAGATCCGGAATATTATACTTCATATCTCAATGATAATAAGTAGATCTAGAATACGAGATTTCAAATCTCAATGATAATAAGTATGTATTGAATACCACACTTTTGTTCTTGATGATAAGAAGCAGATCTTGAATACGAGACTTCATATCATGGTGATAATAAGAAAATTTTGAATACTGGACTTTAGATCTGAATTATAATAAGAAGATATTGAATACTATGTTGGGAAAAATACGATAGGGGGGTGAATCAGTATTTAGAGCATACTCAAAACTTTTTACTTTTTCTTTCTCTAAAACCCATACGCTACTTTAGTGAACCCAACTCGTGTATACAAGCGGATAACCTTCATAAAACTCGCGTATATACAGAGATATTATTATGCATTTAATTATTTACTTAGATCTATGCATCATTCATTCATCAGATGTTTAGTTAGCAGTAAGCATGTGCAGTAATAACAGAATAAACCATCACACATAAGCAACACACATGAACACCAGGATTTAAGGTGGAAACCCAAGTCGGGAGAAAACCACCGTTGTCGTCGTCTCTGTCTTCAATATTTTTATTATAAAGAAAACATCTTACAACCATGTACTGGCGCAGACTCATACCAGCACGCAGGCACCCACCTGCAGAAGGCTACAACCTTCTCTCATTTACCCGGCTTTCTCCCAGGAAGGAGCTCACAATTGTTCTCGTTTACAAGCCTCTCACGGAGAGGAGCCACTACCCCTGCTCTTGTTTACCGGCCTCTCCTGGAAGGGAGCCACCCCCTGCTCTTGTTTACCGGCTACTGGAAGGGAGCTGCAACCCCCCTCCTTTGAGGCTTCAACCTTAGGCTTTGCCTCTACGAACCATGTTTCATCAATTTTCATCTTTGGATCCAACGACTTCATACAATACATCTTGTAGGCCACTTTTCATCATATTTTCAAGTAGGACCCACTCCACACATTTAAGCTGCAACATATATCAAACTGAAACTTATAACCCCATAAATTCATTCATTGAATCATCAACTAAATAACCAACAACTTGATCTTCAATTAACATAATCAGCAGCATATTCATTATTCAAATAACCTAGTTCTGTATGAATACATCATTGACAGATAGCAGTAAAACAACAAAACAGATCAGACATTTCATTCCACTTAATTCAGCAAAACCTAGATTCCATACGCACTTTTACTTCACTGAACCTGCGTATGCACGCGCTTTCATGCACACCAACTCGCGTATACTTCTGTGCATTCTTCAGAAAACCCTAACTGCCCATACACGCTTTTCCTTAAGCAGACCTGCGTATACACGCGCTTCTACTGAAAAGAACCTGCGTATACATCTGTAAATTTTTAGGAATGTGCAGTTCTTCAGATCAGATAAACAACTCAGATTTCATCCTTTACTTCAGAAATTATTTCGCCTCATCTCAGATCTAAACATTCCATAAACAGATCTAGAAAATACATATACATTTCAGATCTAGAGATCCTTCTTCATCATTTTCTTCATAGGTGCATCATAGATTCAGATCCATCAATCAAGAACAGAGTTCATCCATGTAGATATTCCTTAGAGAGATTTAATCATTCACAACCCTTACTCATGCACACCTTGCACAATGATATTCTTCTCCTTATATAGATTTAGCCTTTATCAATACCATGAGTCAAAACCACACAACTTCCGATGGTATTCCTGGACGGGATCAAATAGATAATCAAGTGCTCAATACAATGGGTCAATACCATGGTAACACCCCTTGGTATTCTAAATTTGGAGCCCAAAAGGGCATACATGATTTGGCACATACTTTTCCGCGTGCATACACTACTTCACCTTAACAAACCCGCGTATGCTTTGTAGCATAACTTATTTATCATTTTTCTGGCACTTACTGGAATTCCTTTCTTTTGTTACATTTGAGCTAAATTGTAGATACATCATCCTTCCTTTTAACACATAGATACATCATCAATAACTCATATGTTGCTTATCATAGGCAACTCATCAAGTAGGTTTCCATCAAGAACAACCTCATCAAGCAGGTTCCATCAAAGTCAATACATTGTATCACATTGCCAACAATCTCCTCCTTAACTCATCAAGTAGGTTGTTATCAAGTAGGTTGCCATCAAGGACAACACTCTGCATCATATTTCCAACAATATTATTTCATCAAGTAGGTTTCCATCAAGGACAACACATGCCAACATACTAGAAATACTAGACTTTGTATAATAAGTGTAATGAGTAGATCTCGAACCTCTGACTTCATATCATAATTATAATGAGCATATCTCAAACATATGTCTTTAGATCATAAGTATAATAAGAAGATATTGAACCTTTGACTTCAAATAATAAGTATAATGATTAGAATTCTAATCTATGATTTTATATCATAAATGTAATGAGAATATCTATATATCTTGGATCACTTCACATAGGAGAGCCTATGAATAAGGTATGTGTGTTCCAATTGCATACCAAGGAGAGAAAATTAACCTTTTTATATATTCATCATGTGATCTGAATGAGTGAGTTTATGGACAATCCAACTAGATATCATGCAATTTGAATGAGAGATTTTCAAGGCAAGCCAACTAGCCATCATGTGATCTAAATTAGCACTTGTGTAGCCACTTGAAAATATAAATAAAATAATAATTTTCTTCTTTCCAAAAATACATTTTGACCAAAACAAAAGCATGAAGAATATTCTAGAAGAAGTAATAATTTTTTTCTTCTCAAGTACAATGATAATTATGAAGAGCGACTATAGCTACGCATTCTTCAACAAGAAATAAGATTTCTATTTTGTACTTAAGGAGTTGAAGGAACTTGATATTGGTGGATTATATGTGGAGGGATTGTGAATCTAGTATCATGTCATGAAGATGATATGAATTTTTCACATCCCACTATTGGGTTTCGATGCTCTTGTGTACATGTATTTGAATGGGAGACAGTATTAATGAGAAGATTTCAATTCATGCATTGATTCCCATACATGTTAATGGAACTTGTAATGAATATTCCTTCTTTTTTCATTTATTTATGTGGGTTTACACATTTTACATGTTTATGAACTATATCATTCATGCAACTAGCGTATTGGCTTTGAATTTTTTTTCCTCTTCCATTTTTAATGTTAGTGATTAATTGTTAACTAATTTTCTTTTAATTTCTAACATTATATTATATATTTCTTAGTTAGTCTCAATTATTTGATTCTTCCTTAAGGCATGCCCTTGCTCATTATGTTGTTTTAATGTTTTACAATTTATCAATGAAGATATGATATCATCCTCTTTATTCTAACATATTACACTTGGTATCACACTTATATGTTCATTCAATATCCCAAATAAAAACACACATTAAATGACATTTGGGTCGGTATCCCAAATGGGGCTCCTATCTCAAATAGTGTGAGGTGTAAATGGGACTTCATGCCGAGGAGACCCCCTAGTGTTGGAGGATTATCCAACACCATCAACACTCTCTAAATTTTTTCAATTTTCATGAAGGTTATCTAAAACATTTAAAAGTGAAATTTGACCTTTGATTTGATCAAAGAATGTTGGTCAACACTTCAACATGATCTTCCTTTTAGTTGGTTATTTCATATTTTCAAAGCCACTTTTTATTAAAACAGGATTCTTAGGTTTTTTTCCACCCCCTTTCCATATCAAGGAATAATTTTCTCTATATGTCTAGATCAACAAATTTGATTCTATCAGACTTCGCCTATCCTATTCTATGCAAATGTATTCTAGTAGTTTGATGTATGTTACATTCATTTTACGCATTCTCATTCTACTACGTGCACCATTGTATTATTTGTACTAATTTATCTCAATAGTTATGTGTATGCCTCCCCAGTCTAATAGAGCTCATGTATGTCCACTGTAAGACTCTTGGTTGATTAGTAGTAACATCCAAAACATCCTTCTACATTAATTTTTTTAATCGTAATGGTGACTATCTTTCGCATTCTCTCTTTGGCTACATGATTTATTTAATGAAAGAAAATACAATGTATTTGTTCATATGATGTGATCCTAGCCTCATATCAAAGAAAAATAAATCCATTATCACACAAAAATTGATCATCTTTCCAAAATTTCTAGGATTATTCATTATTGAAATATATCTTTGTAGTATGGATTTCCCACATTAAATCCCATTTTAACATTATAAATTCATGAAAATAGCCTAGCGGACCATTTTTATTATGTTTTTTTCATCAATTTAATCAATTTTGTGAAAATCATCCAAAAATCCATTAATTTTAATTTATTTTCCCATTTTACCCATGCACATGGAAATAGTTCAGTAAATCAATTATTTATGAATTTTTTCTATTAAAATATATATATATATAAGAGAAAGGTTGTAAATACATTTTTCATGTTTTCCTCTCATATAATTAGTGAAAACCCAAAATGAGTTAGATCTTGATTTGGGGACCAAACTAAATTTAACCCCTAATCTGTAATAAATATAAGTTTTTCTCCTCTATCCCTTGTGACAATTTCATCACCGTATCCCCGATGTTATGCCATTTGATCTCATCCACCTTGAGTTCTAACAACACATTTAGCTATAGGAGAAATAAAGTCAGTATCCACAAAGACATGATTCACAAAGGATCATCCTAAGTACGAGGTTGAAAACAAGACCTATTCCTCCATAGATCTCGACATAAGTGTAATTTAAGTATTTCCTTGGGCAATTGAAGTCTAATTTATTCTTTCATGTATTTCAATTATAATTACTTTATTTTTATTTTATTTTATTCGAGTGAATAGAATTTATGATAAAATTAAATCATTTTAATCTATTTATAATCCACTTTTGTTTATGCTATATTTTTTTTATACTTTAGTTATAAAGGTAACCTCTATAGTAATTATTTTCCTAACCTTGTTGCATGAAACCACTAACAATTTTTTCTAACAAATATCTCTACTTCCATTAATAATTTATCTATCAAGTTGTCCCATAAAAAGGAAAATATAAAAACAAACCCCTTTGATGATAAAATCCTAAGATTGCAAAGAGATTAAAAATAAATGCTTCTAATGAGTCCTCAACTTTTCATATGATAAATTAGGACAAATCCCTTATTAAAATTAAAATAATGTACTATACAAATAAATAAAAAAATAATGTGTATTTACTCATCTTTGTTATCAAGTTGTAGAGAGAAATTATAACTTGTAAAAATAAATACAATATTATTGATTTAAGGTATTTCAATTCTTGCAATAAAATATTTATAAGTTCTCTAATGTTTTGGAATATATATATATATATATATATATATATATTCCAAAAAACATTAGAGGATGGAAGTGAAAATATTAAAATTTTGAGGACTAACTATATGATTCATATCCATAAGCTCTTCAATTTTATAATCAGGTATGAATTCCTTGAATCATGGAATCATATTCACATTGTATCTATAGCTATTTTTATAGATAGAGATAGAAACAATACTTCTAATTATAGGAAAATTATGAGTCCAGCCTTTTACCCAAGTTTTATAGAATTACTTTGGATAATAATATCAATACATTCATACAAATCCATGGGAAAAGAAAATAAGCAAAGTACATTGTATATTTTAGAGCTCATGGTTATGCTTAAGATTGTTTTGAAGGAGTGTTCCAAAAATAAAAATAATCTCATGCGTTGTGTTGTTGATATTAGAAAATTTATTAACACATTTCCCATAGCTAACATTTGGAATAATTTCAAAGAGGAAAAAGTTTTATTCAATTTGAGAGCTAGTACAACGATTGGATGACAACATTATTGTCAAGTTGTGCAACATTGAAGGCTAATCAAAGGAAAATAATTGTAGTATAGTAATTAAGAAAGGTTTTTCCAAATCCCAATGCATTTGGGCATATATATGGACAAGTTAAATGATTGTTTGGAAGAATAAAATTGTGTCATCTCAAGTTTAGGTAGTATTTTCATCATCATTCTTCTCCACATTGACTATATTGTTCATATGTCTTGGAGTCCCTACGAATCTCCACAAGTAAATCAATAAGTAACTTGGTAATGATTATTAACAATAAGAAAACAAAGGTTATGATATTTCAATAAAATAGTATCCATTATGCCTATTTAAATTAAATTACAATAATTTGGAGAAACTCACTTCATGTAGATATCTTGAAATCAATCTTCATCACAAGCTTAACTAGAACTATTTCATTGAGAAAAAGATAAATGAAGGTTGAAAATGTTATTAAGGACTTCATAAATAAGTACACTTTAGCTATGGGATAAGTAAAAACTCCTATTAGAGAATCTTGGTGATCCTATTTTTTCATGTAGTTGTGAAGTTTGAGATTATACTCTCTATAAAATACACCCAAAGATTTCATAAACCATTAGGAAACCAAGAAATATTTCAATTTACAAAATAACAATAATATTAAAGCATTATTACATATAAATATGATGCTATAAAGAATAAAAAGATTTTTTTTTTAAATTGAGATACTACAATGAAAAATATGAATATTATCTCCACTCACATAGAGGAAAAAATTAACATCTCTAAAATTATAATAAACTGTAACACGACATTGGGAAATTCCAAAAATGCTTAGATGTGTTTTCCTAACATCAAAGTTATGATGATCTTAAAAAAATAAAAATAAAAAAATTAATTCAAATTGAAGGTTGGACTAACTTGATAATATAAGCATATTTAATCTATGTAAAACTATATATAAAGAGAGAAGGGGGTGCTAAAAAATATTTTATTGGAAGTATTAGTGTATCCACTAAATTTATTGATAAAATTTTATATGTTTATGGATTAAATTTAAATATAAAATTTTAAAATATAAAGTTAAGCATATAAATTAACATTATTTTAATATATATATATATATAGTGGGGCTAATGGTTAAGAGCATGTATTTCCTTCTAAGAGGTCACAGGTTCTCATTCAAAACTAGAGAGATAGAGTAAGTATGGCTTCATAGACTTAGTAGGTCCCTTATCCCATAAACAAAAGAGTATTATTATTATTATAAGTATTAAATATATAACTAAATTTCAATATTCTAAAATTATCAAATATTAACTAATTTATTATAAATATTGAGTATATTAAATTCTCTATAATTTTATTAATAAAAACAAAATTACAATATCATAAATCAAATTCAAATAAATTATTATTTTTATTACATTTTATTTTTTTAATAATTTTAGATTAAATAGAAATTAAATTTTATTATTATTTTTTAAAATTTTAACATACTTATTCATATATATTATTGTTTTTTAACATTTTAAAATACTTATTCATATATAACAGATATACATTGTAAAATTTTCACTAGAGATTATAAATTTTAAAATACTTCTCCCCCATACACATTACATTCTTAAATTTTCTCCACTCAATATTGTCTATCAATTTTCTTATAACTTACCCCATGTATTAATAACTGAATACCCTTCAATCACTTAGAATTTTTAAAATTTTAATATATAATAGCTTTTTCTATTTAACCTAAGACATCAAGTTATGAATAGTATTTGTGTTATACTAGGAAACATAAATGTGGTCCTTTTCTAATAAGAGATATGGACTTTTGCTGCACCTATATTCTAATGACCAGGTTAAGTACCGGAATCTCTAATTTTCAAGTGTATAGGAATGTCTGATATCATGTGTATTGGTTAAAGTTTAAGGAATCACCATGCATGTCTCTACTAGGAACTGTCTGGTTCTATGGATAAGTTGACCATTGATGGCTCCAACTTGGTAGGACAAGAGCTTGCAGGGTGGCTAATGGGCAACGTTTCAAATTAATCATATACCAACATTGACTCTGTATCTACTAATGCTTCTTTGAATATATTTATTTCCGGAAATGTTCAGGAAACTTTCGTATGGCAGAGACTTCCAAATGTTTTAACCATTATAATTTGATATTTGATGTCGATGTGAAATTAATATACAGTTTCAACCAGGTAGTTTTCACGTGAATTCCTCTCATTTTCTTAGCTTTCTCTGTGTCAAAGAACCTTCCTAAGATACCAACAGCAGGTTACAAGTTGAGGAACGGTTGGAATCCAAGTAACTAGAATAGAAACACTCTCCATCTTCCTTACTTTCTCAAATCCAGGTTGTCGCTCACAGATTAGATTTACGCTCACATGTAATTCACTAGTTTGCATTATTATTATTAAAACCTACAGCGAGCCTCATGTGCCCTATGGAGTACGGCCACCGCGCAATCGTGATGTCATGATAACGTAATAATATTGAATTAAGAAAATGGTGCACTGAAATTAATACAGTGGCTATAAAATCCCTCTCCTCCGAACTCAAACTTGCAACTCCTTCCTTTTGCCTTTTGGGTTGTTTCTTTCTCTTCTCTTTTGCCTTTTGGGTTGTTTCTTCCTCTTCTCTTTGACTGAATTTCATATCCATTTTTGTAAAAGGAAGAAGAAACAGATTTGGGTTGTTTCTTTCTCTTCTCTTTGACTGAATTTCATATCCATTTCCAAAAAAGGAAGAAGAAACATCGTACTTGATTGAAGATTTGGGTTGTTTCTTTCTCTTCTTTTTGACTAGAATTTCATATCCATTTCCGAAAAAGGAAGAAGAAACATCGAAGAATTTCATATCCATTTCCGAAAAAGGAAGAAGAAACATCGTATTTGATTGAAGATGGGAAAGGGTATAGCATTGCTTTTTATAGTTATGATTGCTGCAGAAACCACCATGCCTACTCTTGTCATGGGATGTGACAGCCATGACTGTCCTCTTGCTGCAACGACTCCTAGCGTCCATGACAGTAGAGGTAGCCCTGCAGGTGTAAGATCATGTAGAAGAAATTCACCATGCCCTCCTGCTGCAAGGACTCCTAGTGTCCCGGGCAATCGAACAAGCCCTGCAACTGGCAGATCCGGTGGAAGAAACTCGTCATGTCCTGTAGATGCACTGAAACTAGGAGCCTGCGTTGATTTGTTGGGGGGTTTGGTGCACTTGGGCATTGGAGACCCTGTTGTGAACCAGTGTTGCCCATTGTTGGCAAGCGTTTTGAAGTTAGAGGCGGCCCTCTGCTTATGTACAACTATCCGCCTCAAAATACTGAATATCAATGCCATCCTACCACTGGCTCTGGAGCTTTTTGTTAAATGTGGTCTTACCCCTCCTCCAGGATTCAGATGCCCACCTCTCATTTAAGAAGGTAAATTTCACACCATGCTATCTATCCCTCAGTGCAACATTTCATCGAGTTAAAAAGATTCATTTCCTTTGGTTTAGTTTGAAGGGTGTGCATATAGTATGTCCAGTACACTGATAATGAATTGGGTGCAGGTGAAATATTGTGACAATGATCAAATCCATGTCTTCCTATCTTCTACTTAAAGCATTGTATAAGACTGTAAATATCCGCTGTAAATATTGATTATGGATTGCACTCAGGTGAATTAATGTTGTGACAATAATCAGAACGATGTCTTTGTATAATATTCTACTTTTGACTTATGAACTAGATATCATGGTGCACATAGGTCTGCTAAGTTAGTGATAAATAACATTGTGCACGTTGGCCCGCCTCCATGTTTTGTAAATTTTGTTTTGTAATAAAGAGGGTCGATGAATTTGCTTGGTTTTATGCATAGTATTGTGAATAATATTTATGTCAGGCGATAAATTTGATTTTGCCTTGAGATTGATTATAATATCCTTTTAAGTAGTATTTAAACTTTTCTTATCTATTTCTGTTTAATATGATATGCATGACTTTCTTTTGAGTTTAATATGATATGCATGACCATGACATCAGGGATTAACATGTACACATGTTATTTTGGTAAGTATTTAATTAAATGAGTTGATAGATTTTTCTTTTATAATTTTAATCTAATTATTAATAATAATTAGTAAGATTTAATTTTTATAAAATAATTTATAATATATTCAGTAGTATATATAATAAAAATAATAATATTTATTTTCCAAATAATTATATTATTAATTTTTTTAATTTAAAAAAAAAAAAAAAATTGATATGAACCAGTATTATATAAAATGAATTATGATTTTTTAAATACATAACGATATTTATCTAATCATAAAATAGAAATTTATTTTTTATGATTAATAATTTTATTACAAGTTTTTTAATATATATATATTAATATTTTTACTAATAATAATAATAATAATAATTTTAAAATATATATAATTAATATAATTTTCATAATTTTTTATTTTTATTTTATTAATTCAAAATATATAATAATATAAAAAAATAAAGTAAAATTATTTATATTTATAAATATTTACTAACTATTTAATTTATATAATTAAACTAATAACCATACAACTTTCAAATTAAACTAATAACCATGCAACTCTTAATTATTTGCATTCATATAAAATCTATTTTATATCATATCCTTTAAAATATAAAAATAGTCTCTCACTTTTCAAAATAAATTCGATCAAGACTTAAACTGATTTCAAACTTTTCCAAAAACATTTACATCGAGTAACACGCATGTTCTTCCCAAAACAGTTTACATCAAAATGCCACGCATTCATAAAACCAAGGTGCTCTTAAAACTACTGACATAATCAGGAGACGAGCGGAAACCAAGGTGCTCTTAAAACTAGTGACATAATCATAACACGAGCAGATGTGCTAACTTTTTAATGATATCATGTTTTAAGTTTTCGGTTTTCTTAGTTACCTACCCACCTTTTAGTTAATGCTTGAATATTTGTAAATCCAGACTTGAATATCATAGTTAGTCAGATATTGTGTAGGTTATTAAGGCTTGTTTATGTTTTGGTTGGCTTATAATATTGTTTTCGAATAGGTCCATGAGACCCTAGTTTCCTACTGAGGCGGTTAAGGTCTAAATTTTTGTATATTAATTCTTGTTTTAAAAATACAGAAAATGTGACTTCGATCTACCTAAGCTTTAAAAAAAATTATTTGAATTTTGCTATATAATTTGAAATAAGATTGTGATTATTTATTATTTAAAATACATTTTTAAATCTATAAATAAATTCAATATCTTTAAGACATTTAAATTCTATCTATTAAACAACTTAAATTCAAAATTTTAAAAAATTTTGTCAAATTTTAATTAAAATTAAGAAAAATACTATTAAAAAATTTATTTCATATATAAATTAAATAAATTAAACTTTAAACTTTTTAAGTGGGTTGATGACATATTTAAATCCAAATTACCATTAAATTTTTGTAGTAGACCAAGAAAATAATTAAGGCATTAAATCAAAGATCAAGACACTTATTTGTTTAGGTTATATCGTGCATTTTCTTTATTTATGGTGGGGGTAAATGAATCTTTAAACCATATAATCATATACATAGGGTATAATCATATATACAGGGATAAGTGAATCATATATATATATAATATGAGGTATGGGAGGAAGGAAAAACTCCCTTGTCCATGTTTTCATTTATGGCCTCTATTTCTGGGTTCAATTCTAATTGAGTTGGGTAACCTGGATAATAGAAAAGGCTAGTTGGCCCTGTTTAAAAATGTTGGTAGGTCTCTCACTTGTCTTTGTAATGGTTATGTTGTTTGTTTGATAGTATCAGAAGTTTTCATTATTGGTTACTTGAAGATGGTGAAGAGAACATGTGGCAAAAAGCCAAAGGGAGACAAAGGCAAACAGCCAATCTCCCAATAGCCTAAGAAGAGAGGAAGAAAATGTATGAAGCAGCATCTGGAGCCTCTTGTCCATTCGTATGTGTCAGAGGTTCCCAATTCTGTCCGTACTCGTATTTATGGATGGGAAAGTGAAGCTATAGATAAATTGGAAATGGAAGATGAAATGACATTTCAGGATATGCAGAATGTGGTGATTGACCATGGGCACACCCGAGGACGTATCTCATTGTTTCAACAGTTTATCAGAGCTTATTGTTTGATCAAATTCTTGTTATCAAAAGCAATCATGTCAACTCAAGTGATGGCAGAGTCTAAGTTGGAATCTACTTTGGCTGATATTAACAGAAATATTCAAGAAATTAATCTCAGACAACTACATCAATATGCTCGATTAGGGAGGATGGAAAAGGATATTAAGGCCATGCAGCAGGTTGAAGTTGAATTTCCTGGGTCCAGTGCCAAAGATCCAGCTCCTGTGGAATCGGAGGATGATTAATGATATCATGTTTTAAGTTTTCGGTTTTCTTTTTAGCAAGCATACCTTGGATTAATGCCATTACTTGAACCAGATCAGATATCAGTTTCGTCGTATATTGTGTAGGTTAAGTACAAGATCGCGATATTTTGGTTGACATATTTCGTACTTAGATGGTCAACAGACCTAGTTTCCTACGGGCAGGTTGAGGTCTAAATTTTTGTATATTAGATGCTTGTTTTTAAAAAGTAATAGAAAATGGAAACGATCTACCTAAGCTTTAAAAAAAATTATTTGAATTTTGCTATATAATTTGAAATAAGATTGTGATTATTTATTATTTAAAATACATTTTTAAATCTATAAATAAATTCAATATCTTTAAGACATTTAAATTCTATCTATTAAACAACTTAAATTCAAAATTTTAAAAAATTTTGTCAAATTTTAATTAAAATTAAGAAAAATACTATTAAAAAATTTATTTCATATATAAATTAAATAAATTAAACTTTAAACTTTTTAAGTGGGTTGATGACATATTTAAATCCAAATTACCATTAAATTTTTGTAGTAGACCAAGAAAATAATTAAGGCATTAAATCAAAGATCAAGACACTTATTTGTTTAGGTTATATCGTGCATTTTCTTTATTTATGGTGGGGGTAAATGAATCTTTAAACCATATAATCATATACATAGGGTATAATCATATATACAGGGATAAGTGAATCATATATATATATAATATGAGGTAATTATAACTATATATTATATAGAGAGAGCACATTTCATTTTCTTTATTTATGATGGTGGGTAAATGAATCTTTGTATCCTATAATCATATATATACATGAGATAAGTGAATCTTTTAAATTATATATGTATGTATATGTATGCATGTGGAGTGAGATAATTATAGCTATATTATATGGAGAGGCCATATGATATTGTATTAAGATGATGATATTAATATTATTTATTATATTATTTAGTGAGTGATGGAATTGTTTATTGATTTTATTAAAAAAGAATTAATTTGTTATAAATATTATAAAAAAAAATTATAATTTATATTTAATGATAATAATGATGATAACTAATAAGATTAAAACGATGATTTAATATTTAAATAATGATTTTGTTTATTAAAATTAGAATATTTTAGAAAAAATAATATTTTAAATTGAGTGAATCTTTGTATCCTATAATCATATATATAGAGGGTATAATCATATATACACGGGTTAAGTGAATATTCTAAATGAGATGTATGTATGTGTAGTGAGGTAATTATAGCTATACTATATAGAGAGCATATGATATTATATTAAGATGAAGGTCTTAATATTATTTATTATATTATATACTAAGTGATGGAATTGTTCATTGATTTTATTAAAAGGGAATGTAATTTACTATGGATATTATAAAGGAAATTTATATTTAGTGATAATAATAATGATTAACTAATAATATTAAAATGATGTTAAAGTGATGATTTAATATTAAAATAGTAATTTTGTTTATTCATATTAGAATGTTTTTGAGGAATCAATATTTTAAATTGAGTGAATATTTGTATCCTATAATCATATATATAGGGTATAATCATATATACATGCGATAAGTGAATCTTCTAAATCTTATATATGTATATCGAGTGAAGTAATTATAACTATACTAAATAGAGAGAGAGCATAGAGAGAAAGCGCATATGATATCGTATTAAGATGATGGTATTAATATTATTTATTATATTATATAGTGGGTGATGGAATTGTGATTTGATTTTATTGAAAAGGAATTTAATTTATTATGGATATTACAAAGGAAAAAAATATTTAATGATAATAATTATGATTAATTAATAAAATTAAAATGATTTTAAAGTGACGATTTAATATTAAATTAAAATGATTTCAAAGTGACGAATTAATATTAAAATAGTGATTTTGTTTATTAAAATTAGACTATTTTAGAGAAATTAATATTAAACTGAAAAGTGATATAAATCAAGATTAATTAGAAGTACATTAGAATGTACAAATAGTTTATATAAATAGAAATTGATTGTAAAATTTAGATCATAATCCTAAATATATATATATATATATATATATATATATATATATATATTTTATTCAATCTTGTAAATATTTATTTTATAAATAATACATTTAATGTTTACTTTTTGTATTCATATTCTTATAAGTAAATTAAAAAATATTCTTTTTTACCAAATCATTATTGAAGATGATTAAATTTACAATAAATAAAATTGATTTGATATTAAATTTAATTATTTTATTTGGAACCTTTCTAAATAAAACTTAGGTGAAAATATAAAAATAAGTAGATGTTACTTTGGTGTTAGAGGGAGAGCTCTCAAGGGGACTATTAATGGAGGAACCTTAGTTTGCTAGAATGGTGGAATCCTAAGTGTTGTCATTGGCGGTCATAGAGGTGCAGTCGAGTGGACACAGATGGCACTTGCATGGGGGGCAGGTGTCTCGTTGACAAGCGGGCCAGGTGCTGTTGGGACGGGGGATTGTTCTCCACTTAGCAGTTTTGACCTCAACCCCATCATTTTTCGGCACTCCGGCACATGAGAAGTCGTCTTTTGGTTTTGTTACGCATCGGTCTTTCACTCCTTCGTTTTTTTTTTTCCACAGGGGAAGCCTATGAACCATGTTAGTGCAGAGAGGTTTGTTACTGTGCCATACTGGTCTCTGAGGTTTGTTGTCGCCTCTAGATTTGGTAGCACATACACATTGTGTTGGGTGGCTATAAGTTTCGTTTTCACTCTTACACTTCGGGGTTATTGTGTTTCATTTACGGTCTCCTTTTATTGTGCCTGTGGGAAGTGTTCAGGATGTGAAGTTTGTTGGGGTTTCTCTTTTATACGTTTGGAAGCCCAGAACAGTGTTTTTATTTGTTCATATTCTCTTTTTCTTTGTTAAAGGAACAATCCCAGTTATTTCGTGCAAGTCTACTTAAGTGACTGTTTCCGGAAGTTTAGGGGTTGTCTGTCGGTTCCAAGTCTTCTGCATAATGGGTAAGGAGAAGGAGTTTATTGACGTAGAACCTGTGGCTGAGGATATACTATCAGTAAGGGGGGTGGAATTGACAAATCAAAACCTGGCAAAGGTTTCCCTTCTAGCCCGATCAGACAATGAGAGAGTTCAAGGGGAGAATTTTAGGTGGAACCCTGTGGAGGAGTTTGTCTCCCTAAAAGGGGTGGACGTCAAAACCCTTTCCCCATAAGTCTCTGACAGACCTGGGTCAGCCCTTCTCCCAGTTTCAATAGGGACAAGGGCTGATAGATTTGGTTCGGTTACAGTTCAAGTGGAAAAAACATGGCCTAAAAAACCATGTATCCCACCTACTCTGTTCCTTTCTGGTGGACTGGAGGACATCATATTTGGTGCGGGTGGCAAAGGAAATTCGAGTTTTGGTACAAAATCTGGAGCTAAGGCTCCGAATATTTCTAAGGCCAAAGTTGGAGGGTCATTATGGCAAGTGAATACTGATACCTTAGTCTCCAGCTCAGGCAATGAATCTCTTTTTCTGGGAGGTTTAGCTATGAATGGAGCCTATGGATGCAATGGCTCTGAATGGGGTACCCAAGGAGGATTTGGTAGTTTTACATTTGGAGCATTGAGTGATGAACTCTCAGCCCAGCCGAGGTTTATCAGTGAAAGGGAAGGTGAAAACTATGTAGAGGATTGTCCTGGTCTTTGGGCAGGAGGAAATGGGGTCCTCACATCTGGTATTTTGGTTCCTTTTCTGAGACTAGAAGGGGACGAGGTTTTTCTGGGTGAGGGAAAAAACCCCTCTGATAGCACTAAGTAGGGGGAGGCTTCGGGAAGACGATCTAAATCATTAAAATTCTCTGTGAAATTTTATGGTTATGCAGGTGTTAAGAGAAAGAAAGGAAAAGTTATAAAGGAGAGCTTTGAATGCCCGAATTTGGTTTTTGAGGCAAACCTTCATTTTGACTAGGTGATGGCAGCATCTAAGTCTATTCTGGTGGGCAGAGCTAGAGGAAAGTTTTTCCCTGTGTAATATATCTCGGAATGGATTAAGAGGAGTTGGGATGAAGCTCTGGACAAGGATGTGGAGGTTATTGCCCTGTCTAAAGGGTGGTTCATGGTGAACTTTAAGAATCTAGTGACATTGGAATGGGTATTAGAGACACAGTCGGGTTTTGGAATTGCCCCAATTCTTTTCAAGAAGTGGACGCCCTTATTTGATGCAAATAGAGAGAAGGTGGATGAGATACCTCTGTGGGTTATACTTCCAACACTTCCTCCACATTTCTTGATGATGGAGGTTTTTCGGGCTATTGGAAATAGCTTGGGGTCTTTTCTGGAGGCAGATATGTCCTTTCTAGAAACTCGTTCCAGGAACACTGCGTGCATACTGGTTAAATTGGCTCCGAAGGAAGGATTGTTTGCAAATATCATACTGAATATAGATGGTCATGCAATCAAGAAGTTGATTTATTATGAATATATGCCCTTCTAGTGCCACAGATGTCACAAGCTGGGACACTTGGCCCAGGACTGCCCACTTGGATTCAACAAAAGTAAGAGGCAAAAAAGTGGGACAACATATGGGCCACGAATTAGACATGAAGTCACTCATCACAAGGTTATGGATTACAAATTGGGAGGGGATTTTATGGTTGATATCCCTCACATTGTTGAAGAGACACACAGGGAGTATATGGTTCCTACTGAAAAAGAGGAAATGTAGGATGTAGTTATGGAGCCCAGCTAGGAGAATATGGTGTCTGTCCCTGCTAATTCAGCTTCGGATTTAGCGGGTATTGCCCCTTGCCCATCCTCTCCTGCTTTAAACTCTTTTAATCTATTATTAAATTGTATCAGGTTGCCTGGTCCTTCGAGGTGGGATTCAAATTCTTCACTCTATGTTAGCAACATCACTTTGGCTATGGATTGTATAATAACTACTATTCCTAATATTTCTATAGACATTGTCCCCTACAACCTGAGACCCAGAGATAAGAAGTTGTTGGATAGGGAAATTTATGGATTTCTAGGAAAATGGAATCCTATTGATAAATTTAAAAGAATGAAGGGGAGAAAATCTGATCTCTCCAAATCTCAATTAAAAGCTATAATTGATATTGTTGATGGTAGACAACTTTCCCTCAAAGGGGTGCTTAGAGCAGTGGCTTCCCCTGATCTAGTGACTAAATGATTGTGTTATCATTTAATTGTAGGGGTTTGGCTAGTGCACCCAAAAAACTAGCTTTTAAAAAACTCATTTTCCAATATAAACCAGATGTCTTGTTTCTACAAGAGACCTTGGGAACTAGAGAACAAATTTCAACCTTACTCTATTCTTTCCTTCCAGGGTGGTCCTTTGTAGCCTCTGATGTCAGGGGGCATTCTGGAGGCCTAACTACAGGTTTAAAGAATCGCACTGTAAAACTTAATAATTGTTGGACCTTTGAGCTCCTAATTAGGGTGGAATTTTTCTCCATGGAACTTGTCTCAAATTTCACTTTAGTTAATATTTATGGCCCTTGTTCTGACAGAGTGGGGATTTGGAATACTCTCCTAGAAAAATCCTTCGTGAAAGGCTCGAATTTTATTGTGGGAGGATATATAAATTTCTCTCTGGGAAGATCAGATTCATGGGGTTCGAATGCCAGGACTGATCCCCTTGCGGATTTTTTCCTTAAAAATTTGAGGGAAGGCAACCTTATTGATACAAATCTAATCAAGTCAGTTCCTACTTGGAGAAACAATCAAGTGGGTGAGGCTAGGATTGCAAAAAATTTGTACTGCTTTCTCTTGAGTGATGATTTTACCAGTAAGATTGCAAGTTTTCGACAATGGGTTGGCATGGGAGATGAATCGGACCACCACTCCCCGATTTTCCTAGAGCTGACTAGTCTGAATAAGAAGCATGCCTCACCTTTTAAGTTCAATGCGAGATGGTTAAAATAGGGGTACTGCCACAAATTTTTTATTGATACTTGGAGACCTTTCAGTGTAAATGGGGGTGGTTCATAAGCCCAAGCTCTTATTGACAACCTGAAGAATATTAAGAAGGCTACAATAATTTGGGAAAAATAGAAGGATAAGAAAGACTCAAAAGCCCTTCAGGATATTTCAAACTCTCTAGAAAATATGTATGGAAATAAGGATGAGGGTTTTCTAGATTAAGCTTCGAGAGGTAGGATCAAAGAGCTTGAACTCAGGAGACGAAAAATTTTGAGTGACAACGAACAAAAATGGAGGCTAAAAATCATATCCATTTGGCTTACTGCTCATGATGAGAACACAAATTTTTTCCATAATTATGCCAAAGGCCAAAAGAATACTAATACCATCTGGGAACTTCCAACCCTAGAGGGAGGTATGGAAAAATCTTTCAAATACCTCTCAAAGTTGAGGAAATCATACTTTAATAATATTTATGATCATCAAGGAGGGGTCTCGATTGGGGAAATAGTCCAGGTAGCTCAACTTTTTCCTCGTTATGTTGATGAGGAGGAAAATAACCATCTCTTGGCTCTGATGGAGAAAAAATAAGTTGATTTAATCTTAAAGGCCATGAAAAAGGATAAAATCACTGGTCCGGATGGCTGGACAGTGGAAATTTTCCAACATTTTTTCGATCTGATGGGGGACTCCATCACAAATGTGGTGGAAGAACCTAGGACACTTGGTCACATCCATGATGCACTCAAGATGACCTTCTTGGATCTCATTCCAGAAAAATACTCTCCTATCTCTTTCGATGATTTTATACATATATCCCTTTGTAATTTTATTTACAAAGTCATTGCTAAAACTATTGCTAACATGTTAAAACCTGTATTATCCAAATCTATATCTAAAGTACAGTTTGGTTTCCTGGATGGTAGGAAAATTCATGAAGCCAATAGTGTGGCTCAGGAGACTCTTCACAGTATCAAATTTTCTCGGAAAATATGTATGATTCTGAAGATTTACCTCTCAAAGGCTTATGATCGTATCAACTGGCTCTACTTAAGGCTTTTCCTTACTCATCTAGGCTTCCACATTGAATTCATCAACTAGATCATGAGTTGTATTACAAATGTGTCCTTCATTGTTCTTATTAATGGGGCAGCCTCCCCCTTCTTCCTCAATAAAAGAGGGTTGTGACAAGGTTTTCACATCTCTCCTATGTTGTTTCCCCTGAGTGCGAACGGTTTAAGTCAATTGCTTTATCAGGCTAGGAGAGTCGGGGATTTTGGGGGTGTTGAAGTGGACACAAATATTTTTATATCTCATCTCCTTTTCGTGGACGACATCCTATTTTTCTGCAATGGGAGCAGACCAAAGATTCATAACATAAAAAACATGCTCGACATTTTCATGAAGGCTACGGGCATGACTATCAACTATCAGAAGTCATATCTCACACATGAGGGAATTTTGGAGGCCGATCTGGCTTAGACTTTCAACATTATCCCTTTTAACTAGTCCTCTTTTGGAAATTGCATCAAATACCTGGGGTACTTTCTCAAACTGGGCTCCTACCGCAAACAAGACTGGTATTGGTTGGTTTCAAATATTGAAAAGCTGATAAATCTTTGGAGTCACAAGTGGCTCTCTGAGGCTGGAAGATTGGTTCTTATTAAATTATTTTTGTTGGCTATTCTAGTGTATTAGATTGATCTGGATTGGGTTCCCATAGTAATTATTAACAAAATCAGATGTATTTGCAGTAATTTTTTATGGTCCGGGAAAGAGCATAAGAAGATACTCCCTTGGGTTGCTTGGGAGAAAATTTCCAAACCAAAGGAGTGGGGTGGTTGGGGTATCAAAAATATCAGACCCTTTGCTACGTCTTTGGCTGTAAAGTCTAGCTGGAACGTTCTAATAGCTAATAACCTCTGGAAGTCAGTGGTAAAAAAAAATATATTGACCCCATCCCAATTGATGATTGGATTAGGCTTCCGGATAAAGTCACTCACAAATTATCCTCGAGCTGGAAGGCTACAATCTCGTCACTTGGTCTAGTGGAAAAAGGCTTGACTTGGAAAATTGGGAATGGTGAGTAGTGTCACATTGGTGTGGACCCCTCGGTGGGATGAAATGATAGTTACATTCTTTTGGATGGCTTAATGGAAGCCCTTCATCACAAAGAAATTATATTTCTGAATCAGATCAGTGATCCGGAGGGCTCCACTATTTGGGCTCAGGCTTGGAAAAATGCGGAGGACATTGGTCTTGATGACCAGTGGAGGTAGGGTTCGCAGGGTTATATCTTGGAACTAGAGAGCACAGGTGTCCATCTTAAAGACTCTCAATATGCTCTTTGTTGGGTACACTCAAAATTTGTCTATTCCCCTAAAGAAAGTTATGCTCAAATTATGAAAATAAATGAAAGGGGGAATATGGAATGGTGGTTCAAGGCATTGTGGAAACTGGAGGGTCTGGCAAAGTCTAAAATTTTCTTATGGTGTATCTTGAGGTGGAACATCCCCACTTGGGATATTCTCCAAAAGAGGTTTTTGTATGGTCCTGGCTGGTGCTGCTTATGCAAAGAGGTTGAGGAAACTATTGACCATATGTTCCTTTCTTTTTCTTTCTCCATAAAGGTTTGGGACTTCACTCTAACTCTCTACAACATGGATGATAGCTGGAGAGGTGGAAATTGTTGTGAGGTGTGGAAATTTTGGTAGGAAAATTGTAAATATTAGGTTAACAGATGTATCCCCCTCATATATGGGGTATATGGCTCGCTAGTAATAAAGGTGTTTTTATGGATACTTTAACATCTCCTACTCTTGTGGCAACTGAGTGCGCTGCTATACTATCATTCTTGCCCCTGACCTACATCCAAATTAATCTTAGGAGGGTTATGATTGAGGTCATTGATTATGAAATTCCCTGGGATTATTTTGATGGGGTTGCGGATCATGGTTCCTATGGTGCTGGTATGATTATTCACAAAAATCACAACTCTTCCCTAGCTACTTTTGTGGGTCTTGGTGATGGCACAAACAATTTTGTTGAACTAAAAACGTTGAAACTTATTATTTGTTGGCTTATACATCTGGGCATTGACTTGATCCAAATATTTGGGGATTATCTTAATGTCATAAACTAGTTTAACAACTCTCAGAGATGTCAAAACTTTTATTACTTCCTATTCCTGAAGAAATAAAGACTCTAAAATCACATTTCGTATTTATTTCTGTATGCCATATTTACAGGGAACGCAATAGGGAGGCTAACCATTTGTCTAAAAACGATCTTCGAAAAGATCTAGGCGCGTGGAAAATAGAGGATAGCAATGGTATGGTGGTTCGTGTGTCGAACACGAGACCATACTGATATCTGCTTCTTTTTCTATCATTTGCATGATGTTATTTATATTTCCTCCAACCATGTTATATCTCCTAGAGGCATTTTTGTACCAAGCATATATTTGTTGAAATCCAAAAAAACTTTTATCTTCTATGTTAATTTTATTGGACATATACTGCATATTCTGAAATATGTTTTGGGTTGTTTTCTCTTTTGAGAGGCCTATATATATATATTCCTTTTGTGGTCCTTCTTGTAGGGTGTTTCTCCACATATGGAGGCCCTTCTAGTTCATTTTTTGATATCATGTTGATGCTTTGGTTCCCACTGACATGATGTTTACTCTCTTCCTAGTTTTGGGAAGTGGCACATGGGCAATTGTTTGCTTTGGACTTCTTCTGTTTGTGGATGCATATCTTGGTTTTCCCCCCCTCTGTGAATGATGCTTTCTTATGGAATGTTGCGACATATACGATGTAAATATTTGGGATTAATTATAAAAGTTTTGATTTTTTTCTATTCAAAAATAAAAACAAGTAACCTAGTTTAGAATATAGTCTGATTATTTTGGGTAAAATTACAAAGATAAGTAACCTGATTTAGAGTAAAGAGTATAGAATGATTTTTTTCCACTGACAGAAAAAGTAAGAAAAAAATATATGAAAATATTATAATTTCTCCACTAAAATTTTATAAATACTTTGATAATTTTTTACTCAATATTTTTTTTTGGTTAAAATAATATTAGCTGCTGCAAGCTAAAAACTTAAAAAATTCACCAAAACACCTCTCAAACAACAGTTTGTATTGTTCGCTGACTTTGGTTTCCTTACCATTTTCTTGATGAAGAATTGTGTATCTCTAAGAGATAACATAATTTAATTTAAAATGAATTGTGTATCTCTAAGAGATAACATGCTTTAATTTAAAATTGAAAAAATTATCTTAAACTAGTGTTGCTTCTCTAAAATGAAAAGGGGGCCACAATTACCTACACGCTAAATAGCTATATAGAACAATATCGACCACATGGGCTCCATGGGATTGTTTACCAAAATAAGTAAGGGTTTTTGTTATTATATTCGTAGAATTGGTGAATAGCTAGTATTTTAAACTATTCAAGCTTGATTATCTCATATGACCAAAGGCAACTTATTCAGTTTGTCCTATGGTCACGAACAATTATTTAAACCTCTTCACCTCACCGAAAATGAGGTTACGAAAAACCTTCACCAACTAGAACAACAATAATGGTAAAGATTTTTCACGAAGCGTCATTATCCCCATTCAATATACTTGATATTCTTATTAGTCCTTGCCCTGCCTCAAGAACTGGCAGGGACTATAGTAAAAGTTTGGAGCTTTACTATTATTCTTTGCACAAAAAATCGACGACCAAAATTTTTTTTCAAGTCAAAGTTTCAAAAACATATATTGACATTTTACTTTTTAAGTGATATTTTACTTTTTAAACTGAAATTTTATATTGCTTATATTTATCATAACGAAAGTATTATATTTATCATAAAGAAAATTTTAGTTCACCATTTTATTGGCCTCTTCCCGAGATCAAACCGGAAGAGGCCCACATTAGCATTAGGATATGAGGCACATTGGCATTACCATATATGAGCATATGAGATCAAGTGAAGTAATGTGAGCATTACTTCACTAACATTTAATGTTTGTTATAAATCTTGTTGTTTATTAAACTTGTCCAAACTTGTTGAGCTTCACATCAGGGTCTATATGCTTGTCCAACTTGACATCTAGGTTGAGCATGTTCTACGTGGCGTGTAACTCCAATGTCCATCCGCAAAGACCATACACATAACATATTTGGGGGTGGGGAGGTACAATAGAAATGAATGATGTTGGTCATCTACTTTCCAACCTTGCAGCTTATCCTCAAGGCCACCATTGGTAGCCTACCTTCCAGCCTGTCGCCTACCTTCCAACCCTGCCAAGGATTGCAAAAAGCTCAGAACGCGACTACAACCTTCCAACCCTACCAAGGACTACAAAATTTCAGAATTCTAAGAGAAGAAAAATTCTTTTAGAGTCCTAAGAGAAGCCAAATGAGAAAGAGAAATAAAAGAAAATTTTCAGAATTCTAAGAGAAGAAAAATGCTTTCAGATTCCTAAGAGAAGAAAAATTAGAAAGAGCATTGGTTGGATTGGACCTGCTTGCATTCGAAAAAGCATCCTTATTTCACTGTTGATTCTAGGTATCTGGCTCAAGGCCTAGCAAGTTATGTAAAGTGAAAGAAAGGCAAGGGTATTGAGGTAACATTTTTGTTCTGTAATTACTTTTTGTGGGCTTGTAATTTCCTGTTTCCTAGAATGCATATTTATGAGTAAGAAAAATTTTATATTTGCTACTTTCATAATTGAATTATAGTGGATTTCGTAATAGGAAGGATATCCCAAATGATAACTGTCAACAAGTATTACATGTCATATGTTATAACAATATCTACAGTCGCTAATTTTATACCCAATCTTCCTGTGTCCGTTGAAACTATAAAAGAAAACCCTGCAGTATCCTTTCCATGGTAATTTTTAGTATCCTTCGCTTAGTAATTTTTGTAACCTTCTCGTTTCAAAAAAAATATTTGACGTTATTGAAGCTAATCAACTCCAAATAAATAAGCCACCATTGGAACAAGCTTCGCTAAGAAAGCAGGAGGAAATATGGCATCCCTTCATTCATTGATTACATGGAGAAAAGCTTCCATGTCTTTGTATTATATTCCCATTAGCTTCGGTATTACAATATAGATCCCTTTCCTTCTCCTATATTTCTATTGAGGGTACCAACAACAAATAGCATATATTTTTACAGGGTGAGTACCGCCAAGATGAAATTGATTGTTTGAGGTGACTGCCTTTATGCTTGCTCGAATCTATTCTAGTTTCTTTTGTTACTGATTGCTAGATCATTCACACAAAATAGACCATCCATAACACCCATTTGTCCACCCAGAATTCGCTAGATATCATGTTTCCCATGTTCCCACCAAATAACAAGAGAAGTTCGCCATCAATGGCTGTCGAGAGAGGAGAAAGAACACATCAATAGTCGACAAGAGAAGGAAGGAACACATTACCACATACCCAAAATAGAGAGTCACCATCAACACATACCCGAAATAGAAGTCCCTCGTTCACCTTACCTGGTAAAGTGAGTTCCCCCATATACATCGCAAAACATACATACAGGGTTCGAGCAAGGAAATTGCACACCTTGCTTCCTTTCGAGCCTACCTATGGGGTGGTAAATTCCTATATATGAACCTAGCATATTGCTATCAAATGGGGTAGGGGTCCTAAAAATATAGATGGTAAAGGGTTTCATCGGGCTTAAACGCTTTGTGCTTCTGGACTGACTTGCTCACTAACATGCCTTAATTTGGGCTCTGTATTTTGGCATAAGGTTGGAGCATTCCATCCAGGTCGTTGGGTTTGTCTGTGTCAATCTGAAAAAACTTCTAAACCGCTTGTTTAAAGTCACTAGGGGTTTTTGAGCCTGTATGTTATGATTTTTAGGCCTTATGAACCATTGAAGTGACTTTACCTAGATATTGAACTCGATATGCCTCCTCTTTTGAGAGAAATTGATAGAAATACATGATTTTCTTCCAAGTGAAGGACAGGAGGACTTATCTACCAGGTGGTGGGCATCACTATGTATTTAGGACTTGTGGAATGTGTCTTAAAAATTATCTAGTTCTTCGTCTATCTGCATGTAGAGTACGTGGTAAGGAAATTATGATTAACATTTTCAATAATATATAATAAATCCAAATATAGTTTTTTTTTGGTCAAATTTTCATTAGTTATTTGAATTTTATGTATTTAAAAAAAAAAAAACAAAAACAAAAACAAAAACCTTATATTTCATATTTATTTAATTTGGTTATATGATTTTTTCCAAAACCATGTGGTTAGTACTCATGGAATGTGTCCTAAAAATTATTTAGTTATCCATCTGTATGCAAGCAAAGCACTATTTGGTTATATGATTTTTTCTTGAACTATGTGATTAGTACATATACAAATTAGATCTTGAAGTCTTATGCTAGTCATGTTAAGCTTAAAATTTGCATACAATCTTGGGAAATTCTTAAGAGTTACCCATGTATAGCATTGTATCACTTCATTAAGTGTGAGTCACTTATGGTGTTGACCAGAATTATCCACCCAGATGGGAGGACAAAGTCCATTTTTCAGCTGATTGGGTCAATCCAGGTAAAATGAAGGGATGGAATGGTTGGGGTAAGGTCAAAAGGGAATGGCTAAGATCCATATGTGTTCCCAGTCATGAAAATACAGAGAAATAAGCAAGGGGTGTCACTTTAGTTTCTACCTTTGCTTGTACACATCCCTATAGTCATTGGCAAACTTTTATATACAGTGAAAATAAAACAACAAAAATTACCTCAACAAAAGATGGGGTGATTCAGGTGAAATCGAATGCTTCTTAAATTTTTACATCTAACAACTACCAATTTGTATCACACGCAAGCCTTATCATTATCCAATATTATGTATTGATTTCTTGGTAATTATTAATGGCTAAAATCTAACATCTATGAGCATTTCAAATGATTTTCGTCGAATTTTGGTATTATGTTCACATATTATGAAGCCAGTGCAATGTCAAATTATATCCGTTTACTATCCTCAAATTATAGCATAGATACAATTCTGATTGTACAACTGTATATGGAAATCTTTCAATTGTCACCAAATCATTACACCTAGTGATTTGGAGACGTTGAATGTTGGGGAAAATACATTCATCTAATGATACATTAGATAATTTTATGTTGTGCAGTTTGAGATACTGGAGCCGACCAAGGAAGAGGCTAGACTACTCAAAGTTCTTGGGCTTCAACACTATTAATTTCCACTCTTTTCATTTCAAATTTTGTAAATGAGACTTCACATACCAGAGAATCCTCTATTATCATCTCAGTCAAATGAGTCAACAATCCAATGGAATTTGGCAAACATTTCAATGACTGGAAATACCAAATTTTCAATTCCTTAAAGTTCTTCAGCTCTCCAAGTAAAGGTGGCAACATTTCAAGAAAAGGGTTTCCTAATCTCAGAAATTCCAAATGGATGAGGTCTCCAACTATGCTTGGTGATTTTTTAAAATTTGTACCCTCCCAACATAATCCTTCAAGAAATTTTGACATGCAAATATCCATGTTTTCAAGCATGCTAATGTTTTCTAGTGTTTCACTGGAGATTTTCGTATTAGAGCCATGGATGCATATTAAGGTTATTGATGCAGGGTAACCCCGCCAAACCCAGAATCTACAAATTTGCCATGCATATAAAATTTCATCTCAGCTTTTGCCCAAATTAAAACCTCAATACCTGACAAATTCACAGACTACCACTTGCATCGATACCCAACACTTTATCACCGATTCAATAACCTCCCTTTATATTAGATCGGAACCTACTTCAATGTCATTTGAACCCAAATACCATTTCACACGATCATATCCACACATCGACCATTACAATCACCTTCAGTGGTCGCTCTCTGACTCTGCACAGAAACAGAGTTCTGCAACTTCATCAATTGAATGGGAATGGTCTTCGTTCAATGTAATACCCTGACAAAGAAGCTCCTCATCCAAAGTTGTATTCACAAGATGCATCACCCGCTGCTTGTAAGAACGACATTGTTCTACAAGATCTATTATCACTTCCTGCTTTATGCCCTCCTTACTGTGAGGATCCAAAGCATTTAGCATCTACATTAACACATCAATAATATCACGAGCATTCTGAATATCCGTCAAGCTAAGACCAGGAAGATCAGATGCCAGGGATGCCTCAACTGCTTCATTTTCATAGCCTGGAGATCCATAGGTTTGAGACGGGTAAGTCATTGGTTGTGTCTGCGGAGGTGTGAATATTGATCAATAATTGCAAATCGCTATTTGCAACCACACATTGTCGATTTCCACCTGGATCTGATTGACTGATCTGACTCAACTTGCAATTTTAATATGACACAGGAATTTGGGCATTTACATCGTTCCTGATGTGATAACTATCCGAAGACACCTAATCACAATTCTTTTGAATGCCGCAATTATAGACCATTACTACAGCTCCGATCCAATGCAAATATGAAACACCTTCTGATCCGATCTAATCGGCGATCCACAGTTCCGATATTATGTTATCGGATCCGATATCACATTAACCATTCTTTATGACACTTCGCGTCCACCGATACGCTACTGATCGGAAATTGCCAAATCTTAATGGTAAACAACTCCTCTCCCTGTATGTGCTCCGATATTACTCCGGATCCAATTTCACTTCAACCAACTTTACAGCTTTTCGCATCCATTTCCTAGTGTCATACGTTGTGATATGAACCCTCTCCGGTCCAACACGAAGGCTATACACAGACCCGATAAATCGATTGACATAAAATTTAATTTCGTTTAAAGGTTCCAACAGATGATTACACCAAATCATATATTAAATGACTTTTGCAACTCGCAAATTCCCACTATGCCGAGTTTGACTTAATAATGAGATTCTTTACAATTTAAAATAAGAACACACACAGGCCGCTATCATTTCATTTTTTTTTTTACAATAAAAAGACTGATATTCAAGTTCACGCTCATCAGAAAATGATACACACACAGCACAAATTCTATTCATAGAAAATAGCAATACAGGGTCTCCGTCTCAGGTCTCATTCACAAGAATTGACCTCTGTCAGCATACAAACCACAATTGCATTCAAAGAATGGAACAGAGTATCGGCTCTTGCCCAATCACACAGAGACTGATCACTATTTTTTTTTACACACACACCTCGCTACTAATTTGAGCTTCCGCTCCACACAAAATCCACCTAACTATCTCTCCTTCTCTCTTAAAAAAAACTCTAAGCTCTCGCCTCATCACATTTTTATGTTGAGCTTATTTTCTAATAATAGCGAACGGGATCTCCTGTTTTGCCGAAAGATCATAACAACAAATTTCTTATCTTATCACTCTCGATCACATTTGTTTAACAACCTTATCTCTGTTCTAAAATAAGGCAATCTCACACTTATTACAATAACAAACTAATTGAGAAGTTTATTCTTCCTAGTAATCCCGAATTTGGCAAACCAGTCAATGAATTTTACTGTGATTAGCCACAACATGTGGACAATCCTCCACATTGCTGGCTAATTCCGATGCTCCTGCATCAGTTATTGCGCCTTATTAAATTTTGGAACGAATTAGGAAGGCATTCGATTTCGCTAGAGCTAGATATATTGATCTGTTGTAGATTTTCTAAATTACCAAATGATCAGGAAGTGACTTCAATTTTGACCATCTTGGAGTTTCCCTTAGCTATGATCTCACTATGGCTATCTAGGCTACCTCCTCCTTTAGCATCGTACTAGATGCAAGTTCTAAAACTCTCTCATTTGAAATAATTGTAGCTGAGAATTAGGAAATACTTATCGATCTAGTCCTATTTAGAGCCTCCTAATATTGCAATTTATGTTGGAGTTGTTCTCAGCCATCAATTTGTGTTATATTTTCATGACAAGAAACCTATTTTTATTCCCCGGTTTCCTTTATATTTTATGTTTACATTGGCAGGGACTTGCTGCACTACAGCCTCCCTTGTTTTATATTTGCAAATCTCGTTCAAAAACCTTCATCTAACTCTACCTTACATAGATTTTCTAGCAAATACTTGCATGTTCCAGAAACTATGAGAAGGAAAAGGTAGTATAAGATGTTAGTTGGGGATAATTCCATAAATATCGAACATATATGTTTGCAAAATATTTAAGTTTTTGTTATTATAATCTTCATATAAGTTTTGTTTGCATGTTAAACATATTTAACTATTTATAAAGCTATTTCTTTACCCATTTCTATAAAATTTGTAATAATATATTATTGTCTATTGACGATTGTGATAATCATAAGCTAGTTTCCTTCAATATGATAATGGTATTTGAGTAACCTTCAATGCAACAAATCGAAGCATCATGAAATGTATTTAATTAATAAAATTATCATGTATATATTTTTATAAATATTTTGATTATATAAATTTGACATGGCTTTTTTTACAGTTTGGCTTAGTATAATTTGGCTTAGTATAATTGCTAGTCTTTCCAAAGTTTTATTTGAAATTTACATTAAATTTTAACATAGTTATAAACCAATGTAATAGAGGTTAGGTTAGAAACATGGTGGGGATTACAAATTCCTAACTTAGCATGGTAAGATCCAATGGTAAAATGTTATTTTTTGTCCACATAATTGGTATATTGATTACATACATCACATGCATATGGAACATATTTAATCAAGTAGTTTTAAATACCTTTTGTAAATGATTATCAATTATGAATTTTTTGTCCAGAGAATTGGTATATTGATTATATACATCACATGCATAGGGAACATATTTAATCAAGTAGTTTTAAATAACTTTGGTAAATGATTATAAATTATGAAAAATTTCCCCATAGTTTGAGTATCAATATCTACAACCCAATCCCATATGCCTCAGTGCCACCCCCTTCATTAATTGTTTATTTTATTTTTATCTCTTATGTTGGATGATAAAAGAGGGAGTGTTGCTCAAGGAGTGATTGATCACTACATTCATGGAATTAATCCACCGAGGATAAGGTTTTCAAGGTGTTCTGCTTGATGAAAGGAGTAGTAATTATAGATCACAAAGTCATCCAAGTCGATAATCACATTGGAATTTTAGTCTACTCGAACAAGTTATTTGTCTTTTTAAGTGTCCTAAAGGTTTATGATTTGAAAACCCTTTAACAAAGTTCCTTTTGAGATATACCAATTCATTGGATAACTTTTCAACATTTTTAGAACACGCTCAATATTAAAAATCATCTCTCGTAGTAGGTTTTTCCGATATCAAAGGTTTCATCGTTATTGTTTTAGATTGTTCTCCACTTGGATTCCCCCTAAATACAACATTTGTTTCTTTATCTCTTTGGCCTCTTCGAAATTTTCTTCAAAATTCATCTCAAAATTTCTTTTAATTAGCATGCCTATTGAGGTATGCAAAGTATAAGTATAGTATTTTAAGAACAATTCTTCAGTTGGTTGGGAATTAGTGGAGATTTTTATTAAGGATGGTAGTAAAGGATTTATTAAAATTCTTGAACTTTTCCCTCTTCTCCATTTTCATGGCCATCAATTTTTTAAGGGGAGTAGCATGGTTTTTCTCTTAAATGAATTTACTAATGAAATATTTCTCAATGGAAATCCAACCATTAATAGATTTAATAGTAGATTTCTCCATTATGGAAATTTTATTTTCAAAAGTATACGTCAATATATGTTTGACTACATCCTTATGTTCCATGTTCATAGACATTATAGACATATAGAGGTTCTTTATATGGTCTTCAAGGATGCATAACTTATTAGGATTAAGTTTCAGCTAAATTCAAGGATTCCGTTGACATCCATGAAAGGGAGTGATTTTGGTTTCTATCCACTAGGTTAAATATTACTCAAGAATTATTGTTACAATCAAATTTAGACAAGGAACTAAAACAATGAGGTGAGTTTGTACAAAGAAATTTTATGGGAATCTCTTAGACAGTGAGCTCAACCCGATCCTCTACTAAGTTAACAATAATGTTAAAATTGGTGGCAGGTCTTTTGGTCAAAATTTTCCTAGGTAGTAAAGGTGCCACAATAAGTTGTCAATTTTTTTAGCTTAAGTATTAGTAATATTTACAAAAAAAAATTACCTTCACTTTAGGGGTAAGCATAAAAGTTCTATTGAGTGATTTAGGGTTCCCATAAATGGGAGAGACATATTTATATGATGTTTCAAATTCATTATCCTCACTAATGATGTTATGTTCTAATCTAGGGTTAATGGATTAGGGTTTATGAATGCTTCTACATGTATATATATGTGTTTTAACACTAAAAGGAATATAATGAAAAATCAAGCTGGTAGTCCCGATTTGGGATCTAGGGGAAAAATCTCTGTGTATATATGTTTTGTGTTGTATGCTCTCGCTATTGTTTATTTTCTGTTTTTTAAGAATTCGTTTGCAGATAACTTTTTTACAGGGTTAAAACCTACACAAATTTGGCATAAAATTAAAATTTTTCTAAGGTTTCTCCACTTGTGTGACGGTGAATAAGACAAAAACATGGGATCATTTTAAAAAAAAAAAAAAAATTCACTTACTAATGACAAGGAAAGTTGGGAGTACAAGGAAATTAAGATGGACATAGATAGGTGGGGGCTATCTCAACTACTTTGCGTTGAGTTTTCTCTAATACACCATCTAGCATTGTCTTCACTTAACCTCGAGAACAACTTCAAGCTCACCACCTATTCTCACTTCATGTAATGCATTTAAGTAGTGTTAAAATTAAAACCCAGACAAAGTTTTCCACCTCTACAAGAGAACATTATAGGATATTAGGTTCAAAACCTCTAAGCTACAGGATATAGAGGGTCATGCTACAATATACAAAACATCACCAAAAATGATTACAAAATTCCTAAATGAGATGAGAAATGAAGGCTTCATGAACACATTGTAAGTCTAATATATTAACATCCCCTTACTCACATTAGGAACTAGGATTGTGGCTCAATTACTTGAATTATTAGCCAACATGTTTTTTTGTTAAGGCTCTAAATTACGAGAAGAAAATTCTGTTGGTATTTTTCCTATAACTATGCAAAACGGTTCCAAACATGAAGTGATAAGTTGATATTAATGTAATTGGTTTAATGTTGTGCATTTTTATTAGCTACATAATTCCCTACTACCAAAGCCTAATTTTTGTAGTAGCAAAAGGACAATATTTTGTTGGAAATATTTATGTCCAAAATTGTGCAATTTGTGCCATACAATGGGAGGGGGATTAAACAAGAGAGAACTGACTAATACCACTTAGATTCATCAAAATTCTGAGGTTAAGGACATATTATAACATTGTCGTTGGTTAGGTTTCTTTGAGAAACTTATAGGATATGATGATGAAATTTCCCTAGAGTTTTCCAAAATCTTACAAGACCATGAGGGCCAAGAAGTAGTCACTGTACTCAAAGGGTTGATAATATACATTAATGAATACTTAATCAGTAGTGTCACTACTCTTCCAAAGTGGATGCAATGGAGTAAAGAGGAGAGATAGGAATCCATTAGCTCCAAGAGAGGATTTTTCCTCTCTAATGAACAGCTAGATGAATACAAAAATGGGATTAGAAGGTAAAGTCTACCATACCCCTGGGATGAAATAACCTATCATATCCTCAAGTATATTTCATGTTAGGGAAGGTTAAGCATATTATATTATTATCATTTTAGACTCCTATATAAATTAATATTCCAATCCATCCTTCTTATTAATGAAAGGATGTGTATCCCACACTTCCTCTTCCAATCCCTAAAAGAGATGATCACCAAGGTGAAGGAGGGTAAAAATAATACCTAGCCCATCATGGCCCAATCATATTAATAGTCATGGATGCATTAGAAAAACTTCAATTCCCCATTCCATGGGTAGAATTTGTTGGCATGGATACACAAGCCTTCTTAGACTCAGGTTGAATTAACAGAACCTTAAACATAGTTGGCATAGATAGAGTTAGCATAACCTTGGGTTGAATAAGTAGAACCTCAAACATAATTTCAAACAGAAATGATAGATCCTCTAGAATTATTAGTGAAACATCGATTATAGGTTTGGAAACCGCGAAAGAGGCTAACCAAAAAGAGGAAATAAAAGGTAGTGGAAAGCCATATAACATAAAGAGAGGTAGAAGAAAGCTTGATAGAGGAATAATAGCCTAAGGAAAAATAGGAGGAGAACTTAAATATAATAGAGGTACAAACAAAAGAAATACAAACACCTCTTTAGGAAATCAGGCAACAAATGCAATTAAAGTATTAATATGCTCAGCTACAATAATAAGTTTCCCTACTATAGGAACAACCTACAAAATTAAACACTGAAAGGGTAGAAAATAAACTAGTTCAAAGGAGAACCACTTCATTCTACTCTTGGATTAAGGCAGAAAAACATTTCCTATACACATGGCACCACAAATATTCCTTGCAATAGAGTAGGATAAGGTTGAGACTCAAAAATGGAAGATGATTTACCGATCTAAAGGTGTCATTTTTATCGCCAAGATGGAATATGAGATGGAGAGATGAGAGAATAAATTACACTCTTAAGGTTTAATAAAGAAAATAGAATAGATCACTTAGGAAAGGAAAATAGGCAGTTGAAAAACCTATTACAGCAAACACAAAAAATTTTACAGGAAAGTGATACTCAAGTTGCAATTTTGGAAACATCTTTCGACACCATGGTGCACCTCTCTTTAGAGGGAGTCAATTGTAGGAAACCCTCAAATACCTACTCCTTATTCCTGAAAGAGAAATGGTGGAGGTATCAAATAAATTTGAATTCACAAAAATGATCTCTCCCTCTATAATAAATTAGGAACTTTAATGAATTTTTCCTATAATGAAACATAGAAGACAAGGCCAAGGTTGTTGAGTTTTAACTTCACAACCTTTTTCTTCTAGATCTAACCATATGGGAACCAAATTCATATTTGGGAGATGCACAATTATTGTCCCTAGAATATTAGCTAAGGCTTGAGTAGGTCACATATGAAGAAGTGAAAAGGAACATGGATGAAAATATGAAGGAAACACTTTGGATTAGACTTGATATTAGGACTTTGGGAGAATTATATTCAAGAGAAAGAATCAAGGGAGTGGAAGTACATTGAATAGAATGCAAGTTTTCATCCAACAAACACAGTCACCTCCGGCTTGGCATGGAATGTCAGATAGAATATCAAAGAAATGAATGAAGAAAAATAGAGGAAGTAGGAGGTATAGGTTGCTCAAAGGGTGAGCAAAAATTTCAGTAGGAGGTATGATAGGCCTCCCAATTGGGTAAAATGTAATGCCAGTATAACCTCTCCATGTCCTATAAAGGTTGTATTAGACCTTATTTTTTCACTTAATAAGTGAATCATTCTTTGATGTGTTATGATGTCCCTATAACCCTAAATGTGGAATTTATAAGTATAGAGACCAAGTAGATGCTTTTACCTTGTTTATTGTAGAAATTTCCTTTTTTCTTGCAGAGTTAGGGCTTGTTATGTACAATATTTTACTTTAGTTGTGTTTTTTTTTTTTTTTTCTCTGCATAATAGATTAGATATTACTTCATTTCATTACAATTAAGATGGGTTTACTCCATTTTTTGCTATTATCATAGGCTTGGTTGTTGTCTAATAAGGTCTAATAATTGAATCATTCTTTGATATGTTATGATGTCCCCAGAACCCTGAATATGGAATTTATAATTAGAGAGACCAAGTAGATGCTTTGACCTTGTTTATTGTAGAAATTTCCTTTTTTCTTGCAGAGTTAGGGCTTGTTATGTACAAGATTTTACTTTAGTTGTGTTTTTTTTCTCTGCATAATAGATTAGATATTACTTCATTTCATTACAATTAAGATGGGTTTACTCCATTTTTTGCAATTATCATAGGCTTGTTTGTTTTCTTTCCTTACCTACAATTTCAAGTTCTACCTATATCATAGAAGAGTCACAATTTTCTTTGTGTAACCAGATCTCATCTCTAAACTTCCACTCATATAAGAGTCAAAAAAAGAAAGATATCGTTTTTGATGCACTTATATTGTCAACGCATCTAATTTTGTATGAACCCCTAGTTAACAATTAAACTTGATACCCTTACGAGTTGCAACATTGGTGCTACAATATTGAGGGCGATCAATGGATAAGAACACCTCATGTCCATTTCAACCCTGCATAGAAATACTACCATCCCCACAATTTACTCTTATGTTTGTCTCTAATGAGCCTCTGCACATGATTATAAACATTAATCTCCCCCATATTATATGTTGATTGGATAACTAATATATTCATTGCACCTTCCTAACAAGAATTTACATCAATTCAAAGTACACCTGTCTAGATTTGTTTTGTCAATGGCATGTCCTATCACTCGAATTTATTTCTTCAAACCAATGCCTTCTCCTAGGAACCAAATTACAAATAGCCCCATTTGAATATACATTGCATCCTCCACAAAATTTCTTAATGGGTAAGGGGTTGGAAGTCCCCTTCAATGATCTAAGCAACAACAATATTCGACCAATACTTTGTCTTCAAATATCTCCTTACCATATGAATATATGTTTTTTTACATCCCAACCTCTTAAGTATTTTAGCATTAGTTGAAATAATATATGCCCATATCATGTCTACAAAATTCAACAATGGCAGCAAGATCTTTGTCACTCTCTCCAGGCTCCTCATCCTCCAAGTCATCACTAGAAGGACTGTCCATAGTATCTTCTCCACATGACATAATTTAATGATAAAGGGATATCAGTGAACCATATTGTTGCTCATTTACCCTATCTGAGGGAGGACCTCGTCCTCTTCATATCCTCATATGAACCATTTTTCATGCGAGAGTTGGTGAATTATAATATCTCAGCCTCTATTGAATAAATGGATTTTTATCTTCCTTTGGTTGTAATATATTAATGTGAGGATCCTCCTCATATAACTTGATTGCTAAAATTCTATATTGATGCCCTAATTTCATGTTCCTACTCAAGGATATATGTATGTTCACCTCTCCATCTTAAATACACCAACTTCCCTATTGCCAGTTGTGGTACCACCTTGGAAATTTTTAAGAAACCCTATCATATTTTCATAGTGCAATCATTCAATCAGAATATCCTCAAGTTCATCCTTCCAAACCAATGTACAACTCATTTTGGCATTGCATGTAGCAATCCAAAGGTTTTTCTCATCCTTGTGTTCACACCTTGAAGGCACTTTCATTTACTTCCAAATTGTGACAAATGGTTTTGGCTATCTTCTCATTGATGAAATTGTGTGTTTCCCTAGTTTCAATTGAGGTTTCTAATTTCTTTACCATCACTATCACTTGTGTGAAACAAAGACCCAATCCCTCTCTCAAAGCTAAAGGATTTTATTGTACTTCTTTTATAACTAAAGTGAGCTCCCTATTTATCTCAAGTAATCCTACTGATGTTAAATTTAGTGTAGGCCCTACTATGATTAGAGCTAAAGTGTGCATTCCCTTGGTGGTTATATCACCTATAGGTACATGCTTAAGTTCACCCTTCTATACCATCGATGTAAAATTCCTAGTCCTCAAAAACTTTAAAGCAAGTTGTGGTTCCTTCTCTGAATGAATTCATACTTCCCTTCCTCCACTTTTTTTCCCATGTGAGTGCCCCCATCCTACCCTCACATGAATATATTTAAACCTATCCCTATGGAGGTCACATGGCTAATAACCCACCTGTTGGACTTGCAAGATTAACTCATGATGATCTCCCTTCATGGCTACAAGATAACTCCTCTCTTTGGCTGGCTATAGAGTTCCATCTGAAGTCCTTGAACCTATCCTCTTCTCGTTTTGGATCACTTCCAAATGGTTGATGAATATATTTTCTTCCGATAAAAACTCCACAAGAGGCTCTCCAAGTCACCTACAACACCTTACCTCTTTAGACATAATGGGATGCTTCTAAGTCTCGTCATCCAACTCCCTCTAAAAGAAATCAAAATTAACAAGTAGTTCCTCCACTTGTTCCATCTGATAACCTCACTTCCCTAATATCTCTAGAATCATTTCAAAGTATTATAGTGCTTCTCTCAAGTTCTCCTCCCATCTTGATTCACTACCACTCATTGTCTTGTTTGATAGGTTATCAATCAATTTTTTACAACTGATATATTATCATATTAGTAGTCTCACCAACCTACCACACTACTCTGCTTCAATGCTTAGAACATTGCAATGATATATTCACCTGTCATAGATTTCACCTCCAACTATGATCTGATAAAAATTGTCACAATAAGGATAGAGTTATGAAGAGAATCACATTATCCTCACTTTGGCTCAGATACCACCTATCTCAAATAGTGGCGAAGACCACTCTAGTAACATTTATCTTTGATACCAACTTTCACGTCCCTAGAAACTTTGCATAGTTTTAAGTGTCTCGTGATATCTAAATGTGCAGCAATGATGGGTTTCCCACCAATGGCCCAACCACTCATGTAATACTACACCCATAATATGCCTCACAAATCAACACTTATATTAATCTATTTTAGTTAAATTATATAGTGGAATATCAAAATTCATCAAAAACCAAGTATATATTTTCACATCACATATGACATAACAGTTATATAATCAACATCATATGCATGACATAAACATCAAATCGTCTCAATACCAAATTTCAAGTTGGAGCTACACTTAACCTAACACTCCATATAAATTTCAAGTTGGAGCTACACTTAACCTAACACTCCACATACATATATATATATATATATATATATATATATATATATATATATATCAGTCTTTATAATATCCTATTCACCTGTCGAACTGGTTATAGTAAAATACAACACAAAACAGAAGCAGCAGGTCGTGGCACACACACGTCTAGCTCGCAGTCTAAATGTCTCACACACATGGTCCTCCATCATGTGATTGCGATCCACTTTTTTAACAATCCTGCATCGTCATGGCCTTAAGCTACTCTCGTCATGGCCGAACTCTACTCTTGCTCTAGCCTACAGTATCACTTGCACTACTTGTCCCATAGATCTTGCCTTACTCAACCTCAAATCATACCTTTTCACATTCTTCTAGGACATCTCTACCATGTCTCGTTCTGTCGATATGCTCGCATGGTCAGTCTCATGGGTGCGAGAAGCTAATGCATCGTCTTGTGCATGACCCCACACAATTTAACCCCAAACTACCTTCATTATGGTTGCTCCACTCCTCCCTCAAACTACCTTCATTATGGTTGCTCCACTCCTCCCTCTACGGTACGAGCTCTATTGATTATGTGATTCAAGTTCTTTGCCTTACATGCCATCCAACTCATGGTGACAAGAGGCACATTTTACAAGTATAATGGTGACGTGTTATTCTGTTCATGGTCAATGTGGATTGACACATGTTTATTTTAAAATAAAAATGAAATATTATTTAAAACAATATGAGCTATAATTAAAAAAAAAACAAAAATGAATAAACATGTTTGGAGGTAGAAAATGTGATAAAAATATTTCACTCTCACTCTCAGAGACAAATAAAATATTTTGAAAGGAATATGAGGTAAAGTAATTTTATATTAACTTTAGATAAACTAACTAAAAGTAAAAAATCGTATATTTTTATTTTTTACTATAAGCAAGATGTATAATTCGTATACTTTTTAAAAATACTTCAAAACACTTAAATAAATTGTTTGAATATTATAGAAACTAATTTATATCAAAATATTATATATATATATATATATATATATATATATATATATATATATATATATATATATATATATATATATATATATATATAAAATGAAAGTTAAAAAATCATTTAGTTCTAAATAAAAATTATAAGAGTCAAATGTATAATTGTTTCAATTCTCAACATAAAATTAGCATGTGCCATTTAGAAAATATTACTAATGATAAATTAAAAAAATCAATATGAATAATAGATCAAATATTTCAATACCCATGTTAAGTAATATATATATATAAACTATGTTTTATATGTGTATATATTATATAAAACAATTGAAATATATATATATATATATATATATATATATATATATATATATATATATATATGTGTGTGTGTGTGTGTTTTACTAATTTAAAGTAGTCTGGCTATTCTACATTTTGGTCTCTTTTTAGGTATATTATTTTGTCAATTTTGTATGAAATACAACAAAGAATTGTTGGAAATGCAAGTTCCAACTCAGTCATCTAACAATCCAAGTGGAAAAGAGGATTTTCAAGGCATTAAATCTATTTATGCATTCAAAAATATAATTTAAACCATATATATATATATATATATATATTATGGGTCCATTTTAACCATGGATGTACCAAGGGGGGTCAAATAGATTGAGTTTGCAAACTATTTTTCTAGTTTTTTCACTCTAAAATAAGTTTGAACCTCATTTTTTTTTAATCGGTTGAGCGTAGGCCTAGGCGGGATCCAATGTTAGATGGAAGAATAATTTCTCACCAATGGGATGCTCTCACTAGGATTGTACAATGCTTAGTCAAGCTTGGATGCCCTTTAGGATTGTTTAATTCCCCTTAAAGTGGCTCCCATCCTCAACCTCTCCCCATAAAATTTGAACATGTAACCTGTGGGGACTAAACCCCACATAAATCAATTAATTTGCCCCTCAAAAATATTTTAATCCCTCTCATGTCTTAGTAAAACTGTAACTAAATGAATCACAATATACAGGCAGGTGATAGGAGAAATGCCAAAGTTTTCACAATTGTTTGTGTTGCTTGGGCAACGGGCTGAACCATCTACATGTCCCATCACCCATCGCTTCCTCCATATGCTACATCACCAATCACACGTTCATTGCATCGGTTCACCTGACATGTCCATCAGTGTTCAAAATTGAAAATTCCAGTGCCCTTCAAAGGACCTCTGGCATGTCACAAAATTACTCAGCAAATTTTATTAATCAACAAAAAAAAATTCGAGTTTTAAATTTTTTTTTTTAAATTGAATAATATTATGAAATGTCGTACGAATGGTTGTTAGCCCAGGGAAATTTTTTTAAATAATTTTATTTATTACAATTTACAAATTACCACTACCAAATTCCAATTCGTTGAATTCTGACTTGTCACCAATCACCACGAGTCGACGAGTCCATGACACTGATAGACTCTTCCTAGGGTATGAACTAATGCCACTAGTGACTTGACTTTGGGCTTTTTCATTGTTCATAGGTTTTTGCAGCATTGAAAAAGATTAATAACAAGGGTGTTGGAGTTTGGAGGTTTTTTATTTTCAATTTTCCACTGCCAACTCCAAGCCAACCATCATAATGGCAATCATAGGCTCAACAGTGATTGATAGCCAAGTTGTCAGTGTGAAGTATTTTATTTTTTCATTCGATTGGAGAAGAACTGCAGTCTGTTGTAGTGAAAGAGACATTCCTAAGTCCTTTGTTGCACATTCATACTCAGGACTCAGGAGTTAGCAGCTTCTTCAATTGAACGCTGACAAACAACAACCAGGTATGATGCAAATTCAACCTCAATCTCAACCTCTATTTTCAATGGTCCTAGTAACAAACGCCTAGCTGTAATATTTGTAAAGATACTTGTATTTTTTCTATCATTTTACCCACACGAACCATCAACCCACTATCCCTCACAAACTTGTACTCCTCTATTCCCTCCAGAGGGAGTAATCCTCTCGAAACTTGGAAGTTAGAAGGTATGATTCGGGGAGGAGCTACAACACCTTCTACTTGCAAGTCTCGATGCCATGATATAATTTGGCACAAAATTTTGCATCAGCCTTCATTACTTGGGAAAATATGATGGTTTTATTTGTTTTCTCGAACTCAGATGTTGGCTAGTTGTTTAAAACATTGTTCCTTCGATTATGACAATACCTATTTGATGAACCCCCAAGAAACTACAATTATGTTTTTCTTTCGAGTGACCTCTTTATTAATGGAAATTTTGTCTTATTCATTTATTCATGCTTTAACGCTTTCTTCTTTACAAGCTTTTGGAATCTGATTTATTTCATTACATTTTTTCTCAAGTTCATCAACTATACTGCACCTCAACTTCCCTCACTTCTACACAAACTCTGGAAATGTAAATTATTTTACCTCATTGAGAAAGAGAACTAAAATAGAAGGAAGAATGAACTATGCATTGAATTACAATAAAAAGTAAGGAAAACAAATTTGAGACATTCTTCCTTTACTACTTACTATTACAGTAATCCCATTCTTCCTATATTGATACTACATGATCTATAACTTACTAGGGTTTGATACTATTAAGGGTTTCATGTTGAGTTTGAACGACGCCATATATTAGCTGTTTCAGATTTGGAAAATGATATTAAAGGAAAAACTAATTCAAACATCAATAATGGTTTGTGATTAGAAAAGGGAACATCGATTCATCCCTTTATGAATTTTAAAATGAAAAGTAATTACATTATTTTTCCATAGGTAATTTACATTATGTGCAGTCTGGATCATTGTGAATCGTGATCCATCTATTATTTCATCTTGGGAAATATTTATGCATAATTTTTGTATGAATATGGTGTTATTTTTTTCAAAAAAACAGTTATGCATATCAAACCTGATCATTCGTAGAAAACACTAGGGTGGTGCTTAGCTACATAAAGTGATATAGAGCAACTGACCTATTGAGAGACACATCTGTATGATTTCTAATTCCTCAATATTGCTTTCGCATGATTTTCAAAATTAATTCTCATCACTTGTTACTATGTCAGCCAAATTCTATCCATAGGACCCTCCAACAGAGCATCTTCCAAAAGAGTGTCTTTTGGAGCAAAGTCTAAAGTTTTCAAAATCTTGGGTGAATAGGTTATATCATGCAAAGGTGAGAGTGAGACCATGCATAGGTTATATCGTGACCCATGGATTCAGATCAGATCATGTACCTTGCAATGGGATGATCTAATGTAACTTAATTAGCAATCCATAGACGCATGATCCCTATTGAAATCCCTATCGATTTGGGTAAGAAACAAACCTTCTCTAGTAAGATAAAAAAAACATGTTCTCTTTCAATTTATCTCATATAAAACACCTTGGTTGTCAGATTCGTAGAGTCATATCTTTCTTTAAATGACCTGAGTGAATTCAATTTGATTTTTCTGACAAAATAAGCATGATCCAAGCATAACTTACCTCAAATGCAGCTCTTGTGAGAGGGAAATAATGGGAAGGTTATATTACGTGTATCGAGCCCTAGCTGGGGTCCAGCGCAGGTGAGAGTTAGATCGTTCTCATGTGAGAGAAAAATCATGTATCTAGCTCTGAATCATGTATCAGCTTAGATGAGATATTGTACCAACTCATTAATGAATTTTAATGATCCAACCATTACCCCGGTTGGTAACATGTTCCACCTGAGCTCCCCTGGGATGGGAGGCACCACCTTTGAAAGGTGAACATAGACTCCAACCAATTGGGATTTTATAGCACATTTTTTCCATGGAACTTATCTTTTGCCTTAGTTCTGTGGAGTCCTCTTGAAGCTGGACTTTGGTCTCTCAAAGTTCTATTTGTTGATGGGAGATTAAATAAAGGTTGGTCTCACTTTCCAAGAATTATTTCTGGAAGATGTCAATCCTTTACATATATTTGAAAACAGAGGAATCCTGGAAGGACAGAGGAGCATGACACAGTAAACCAGGAAAGCGCTTCAAATACATATCCTTATAGCTTATTCGTAATGATTATTGAGCCTAAGATACTCCTTCTTGGTTTCATACTCATATATGATGCTTCATGACATTGATATTTCTTCCATTGTTTCTGTGCCATGTTCATGGAAAATTTAGACCTATTTGTATTGGATTTGAACAGATGACTATGGCATATAAATGAGCTTTGTCCTCTGAGAGAGTACACTTTGCCACTCTGAAACTGATATGAGGACATTTGAAATATGCTCAAAATAATTTCGATTTCCCTTTTGGAACTTAAGCTTCAAACTTGGAACTCTCTTCTAGGAAATAGGTGTCTCCTAGAGGAGAGATTGGATCACTTTTCTAGGTGAATTCATCCCTCTATATTCAGCCTCAATGGTGACAACAAATGATCATGAAATCAGTCTTACTTAATCTTCAAAGGTCTATAATACCCATTGTTGATCCAATCTTCAAGCATCACGAATAGCAAGGGAAAATTTCTACTTGGCCTCAAAATTTTACACAATTCCTTTGTACCAATCAAGCCTAGAAGAATTCGACCTTAACAATAGATATATTAGCTACAAAACACATCCCTTTTGAGTGACTAACTCGATACCCTAGAGATATTAAATTCGACCTTCTAATGGATCATTGATTCTTTAGGGGATATGCCTCTTCTATCGTCTTATAGGATCAAAAATGCAATGCCATCAACTCCAACGTCAAATTTAAGATAATTAATTTTGAGTTTGGTAGGGTTTTTGAATAACATTGAATAGGGTCACCATATCCACTTGCAAATTAAAATTCATATTCAATTTATCAAAGCCATTCATATATTCAAATTCAACTTATCAAAACCATTCATATATCATTCCAATTCTACCATTAAAAAAATATAAAAATAAAGTTGAATACTATTATAATTTTGCACCAAAATGGCATCACTAGATTCAGTTTTCTTTAGTAACAAAACAAAATATTCAGAAAACCATTACAGTTTGGCACTAGCTGCCATCACATGAATTAGGTGTTTATAAAATATCAATATATGAATAGATATAAATATACTTATCAACTTTGAAAAATGAATAGGATGTTATCACTATTAGTTGATTAGACACACATAGTAGGTAGTTTATAAGCCATGAATCTCTTAGTTATATATTGCCATCAGATCCTTAACTGAAAGAAGTATGTTATCTCTTCCATAGAAATACTACATTGAATCTTCTGTTAACACTTCAAACTATTATGTTTCCCAAAACACAATTATCTCATGTATGCTTAATTCAAAAAAAATTATATGCATTATTTAAAAATTAATGGAAGGGTGAATGAAGGGGAGGATTACATTTTTGGATTGGTGGAGGGACTAGATTGGTTGGAGGTGGTGGTAGGGATTTATATATGATTACAGGAATTGCAAGAGTAATAGGAGGTAGTTGGGGTGCATATCTAAATGTAGGTACTGTGAGAGCAGCACGAGGTGGTGGTGAAGAATATCTAAGAGCAAGTGCTTGAAGAGGAGGTGAAGGTGATGGTGGTGGTGATATAACGGGAGGTGGTAGAGTACATTACAGATGATAAAAATAGATATCAATATAAGTCTTGGGTTGGGAACGAAATGCGACACATTCCTATTGTGATCCCAGAAGAGGACACCCTGGAATGAAATTCTGTGAATTATCAAATGGCACTCCCCTGCTTGGAAATGAGGCACAACTTGTACCCTCTACTGTGAAATAATTGTAGGAAATAATAAGGTTCTGAAGGCTCCTTATGGAGCAAATCACATCAAGAATGGATCCACAAAATTCATTGTGAGCCATAATGAGTTGCTCAATGTTACCAAGATAGCCAAGATATTATGATTAAAGCTCACATCCAATAGATTGAGTTGATCCACCATCCATGCTTCCTCTGGAAAGCATCTAGACAGTGCATGGTTGACAAACAACACCTCGTTCAACCTCTAGACCATGTTGCCAACACTGTTAGGAATGCTTCCATTGAGCTTGTTATTGGCAAAGCTTGCTAGAGAGACTAGAGAGTTCCCCATGTTTTCTGGAATCTTATCTTAAAAATAGTTGTTGTTCACAAAGATAACACCCATTGAGTTTTCTGTGGTTCTGTCTTATATTTAGGAATATCTATATTGATCCTAGATTCACATGTGCTACTTATATTAAACAAAAATGGTGATATTAAGGCCTTGGGATGATGTCGTGTTGTTTCAAAGAGGTTCTCTAGTATAGTCCCGCAAGTGCATATTGGTAGTTAAGGTGGACTATGTTACATCCAATGAAGAAACCAACATTAACAGTAATGGTAAAAAAGTGGGGATATGGAGTGATTTGACAAGAATCAAATTAAGGTCTATATTTTGAATTGGGATATATTAATAAATGGGATATATTTTAAAAAAATTGTTATGTAACTGTTTTTTATTAACACAAATATTTCTAACTTTTTCTTCGTGAAAATGAAATGTAAAGACAATATAATGTTGTCAAATAAAATGTTTTTTTTTTACATTTTCATTATAGAAAGACACATTAATATATGCCCTTCAAATTTTATCACTAATGTCCATGGTGCACCGTCTCCACAAGCCCGTCATCCATGTTGGGTTGCCCACCTTGCACCATTGTAGCCTGCTTGTTGTGTGATGCATCGTCCACTTCACACATCGGCCTCTCTATGGTTTGGGGTGCCCACCCAACGACCACCTTATCACCTCATGTCGTGTATGCGTCGTCGTCTTCATGTTGAACTGACCTCAGGCCACAAAACTTTGCATATTGTGTGTGCTCGCTATCCCCATGTGCAATGAGGTCACACTACTCGTGTGCATGCTTATGGAAACCCCAAATATTTGGTAACCATCATAACAAATGTTGCAAAATCTGCAATGGAAATTTTGTCTCGCTCAATAATTTTGGTTATGTTCACTCTCACCTTGAGGGTCGCACAAATGCATTACTATATGATAAGTGTTTACTGTAATTCATGTTCGGGGAAACTTGAATTTAAACTTATATTGGTTGGAAGTTGTTGTTTCAAGTATATGTATAACGAGTTGTGGTTGGAAGTTGTTGTTTCAAGTATATATATAACGAGTTGAGATTGCTGTTGTTTACCAAGGTGTTAATTTCATCCATATGGCAAAAAATACCCCAAGAATCTGGTATATTTTTTCAATAAATTTCACAGTAGAATGTTTTACGTGATCTTGATTCTTGTTCTCTCTTGTCTACTATCCAACATCAAAACAAATGGGTTGTTGACATAAATAGCCAAATACCCTTGTTACTGTTGAATCCTTAGTTAAACTGAGAGGGGGGGGTGAATCAGTTTAACACATACATGAGATTTTTAAAACTTTTCATCAGTCTTATTTACAACTTAATTTTATAACCAACTTAATATGTGAACAGTCTTAATATGTAGCTGCAAGTGTTAAGCTAATGTTACACCAAAATTATTATGAGAGCAACAAGCATTAATCAGATTCTATAGAACATATCAACACATAGGCAACACACACAGAGACAGCAGATATAAGTGGAAACCCATAAAGGGAGAAAACCACATCTTATTATTGTTGTGATGCAAAAGCAAGCTCCAACTCCCTCTCACCACTGATTTTCTGCAGGCACCAACCTACAGGAGGCTCCAACCTCAGTCAGCTACAACTGACATCTATCAAGCTTCAACTTGATAGGGAAGCTCCAACTTCCTCATTCAATCAAAAGAAAATATTTGTTGATTTACCTTAGATATCAACTCTGTTCTGTAGCATCTCTTTCTGCTCCTCCTTTTTCTTATCCTCTCTGCCTCAATTCTTCATACTCTGCATTCTCTAACCTCTCTTTGCATGTCAATGTGATATCTTTTATACAGTTTTCCTCATAACAGTTCGTATTCCACAGGTAATTCAAAGTGAATAGCCCTTACTCTTTGCCTTTTGCCTCCTCACTTCTTTATCCATCTCATTCAGAAAATTTCAGCAATTTATACAACTTTAGATTTTACAGTGGAGTTTTATTTCCTACGGAGACTTGCCAGTGAATCACAAACAATATAAACCAATCAAAAACGTTTACATTTAGTTACAATATGGATTACAAGTCAACCCATTCAGTTTTGGAGCACCGTGTGTTTGTCTTTTCTATGACTCTGTCTGTCTTTTTCGGCTCTGCTTGCTCTCCTATTCACTGCCGTGGTGTAACTGCTGCATATATGTAACTGGGCTTTTTATATAATGCAATTCAACTCTCGGCGTAATAATAAAGAATTTTTAACATACAAACTGCTCTTTCAATATAACTCAAATGCCTCTCAGTGATATAATCATAATGGACCCTTTTAATATATAAAAATCCTTTTCTGTTCAACTAATCGATCTTTACTTAAGTTCTAATGCGATTACACCTCTTGCGATGGTTCTGATGTGATCGATCACAATCGGAACTTTCAATTGTATCTTCTGATACTCTGCTTTACTCCAATGCGATGGTTCACTATTCACTGCACTTCACTATGTCGATGCGATTGAAATTCTCCGATGCGATTAGCAAAGGGCCCACCATATAATGTTTCGGCATTTCAATGTTCTGTGTTACAATTTAATTTACCCGTCAAAGGGTTTTAATCAAAGGAAAATCTTAAATTTATGTGTTTGAATCTCTGCCGATGCAATGGGTCACTATAGACCCCACTCTAACTTTCTTTAGATCCAACGGTTGCAATATTCAATGATCCGACAATTGTGATTGGATCGCACCATCGCGATCGCAATATTCAACAATTTGTTCAATCGCACTTTTACTTCCGATGCGATGAATCACTTCGATGCTCTTTAAAATGGAACCCAAAAAAATATGAGTCACTATGTATAAAAAATCGGGTCCGCAATCGCCATCGAAACTTTTATTAACATGTTACGCTGCCATAATTTTCTCCGATGCGATGGTTAATGTTCACAGATATATGTGTGTATATATATTGTTTAATATATATACTGTGTCGCTTTACCTTTGATATATCCCAATCCTTCATAATATATGTTGGTCTATATTACATATAACAAACCAACAATAAATTCTTGCTTTTCACATATGTCAGCATATACAACGCCTTCAACATTATAATGAGCCCTTTTGTTTTCGTATTTAAATCCCCAGTGAACACTTATATCAAGTCCTTGGGCCCCACAGCATAGATATATAAATGTGATGTGCCAAGCATAGTGATTCATGTCAATTCCAAGTTTATTGACCCAACGTACACACTCATATGCATATACAGTGTTTTCACTTAACTTCCTCCACCATTCAACATTTTCTCCAATGGTTAATACCTAACCATTAACGAGATTATTCAACTGGGCCCACCGCAACTTATATTCTCATATAAAAACTTTATATGCGCACCCTTTGAGGTATTTCATATTCACAATACTATGAAAACATATATTACCTCCTCTATCATACCTTCTAGCAGACCTTTTAGAATTACCCAGGTGATAATATATATAGTCGTTCTCGGGCCCACCTTCCTCCATACTGCATTAATACTTCAGTTTCTATCAACCTTGATGCATAAATAAGCTCTTTCAAACATTGTATCGTGACTTGAATTAAAGCTGACCTTCGGGCCCATAAAGCATTGTTACTTACCTTCCGCCTGTTAGTTAACTTTTATAATAGACCCAATACACAGTACTTCGTATAATATTTGGCCCTGCAGCTATGAATGTAGGTCCCACAGCCTTGGTTCTCTTCCCCGCAACTTCTCCTTTTATCGGACGGTCAATCTTCTCTCGCGCACCAACTAAGCTTTGGACCCCCATCCGACGAACGACGTGCAATATCGCGCAACTTATATGCTCGTCACATAATTCTCCAAAATTACGCGAAAAAAGCTATATTCGAAAACCGCTTTAGGACACGTGGCCCTCAGCAACATAGATCGCGTTCAAAAAGGTGAATTCAGCTTACCACTCAAGGGCAGCACGATACAGGTTGTTTCTTCCACCAAAACCACCTTCACTATTCCTCATGGTTCTGTTCTTTGACTCAGGGTTCCGGTATTTTATAATTTCGCTTCAATTGTTTATTTTACCTCCATTCTTCGTTTAAATGTACAGATTGTGCATTAACCCATATACACAGAACCCCGTTGTTATTTTTCTTCACAGTTCTGCCCTTTCTGCATGGTTCCGCATCTCTTGTGATCATTTCACTGTTGGTTTTTTAACGGCTCTACCTCTGTATTCTCTGTCTCTGCCTCTATATTCTCTGTCTCTGCCTTTGTGTCTTCTGTCTCTGTTTCACTGTATTCTCTGCGACCTTACTTTGTCGCTCGACTGTTTCATTTCACGGCTCTACCTCTGTATTTGTTTATTTTTTTATCTCTGGTTCAGCTGTAAAACTCTGTTATTTGTTTATTCCTTCCTCTCTCAACTCTACTCTATCCCCCCCCAGATTTCTCCTGATCTTTTGCTCTTTGCTTCATGTCTCATGGTCCCTCTTCTTGCCTCTCTTTCTCTGCCACTTTGTGCTACTTTGCTTCTCTTTTTGCTGCCTCTGCTACTCTGCTATTTTTCTTCTCTTCTTTGCCATCAATGACAAAATTTCCAATAGTCTCCCCCTTTGGCATTGATGGCAATAAAATTCCTCTACTTGCCTTTTAGGACCATTTATTTTGTTCCTTGCTTTTCCTCCCCCTTTGACATTAATGGAAAAGGGTTGCCCATTTCCCAGTGTGCTTTTAAATCTTTTCCATGTTACTCTGATCTTGAGGACATGTTTCATGCCCTGCTATGTTGCTCTGGCTCTTTTGTGATTCTCTTTGTTGACTGATCTCCCCCTGGAATGATGTCTTCTTTTCTATTTTCCCCCTGGAATGAAGATATATTTTTCTATCAAAGAGTAGCATCTAAAGACACTACCCCTAGTTTGTCTCTCATATATTCGAATGGCTCTCTAGCAAGAGGTTTTGTGAATGTGTCTATTGTTTTTTCTTTTGTTGGCGCATATTCCAACTTCACTACCTTATGTGCTACTTGTTCTCTTAGGAAATGGTACTTGATTAGGATGTGTTTAGTTTTGAATGAAGTACAAGATTTTTTGATATACTTATTGCACTTGTATTATCACATTTGATAGAGATAGGTTCATCAATGCTTACCTTCATGTCTTGGAGGGTTTGTTTCATCCACATGACTTGTGTGCAACATGCTACTGCTGCTATGTATTTTTCTTCTGTTGTAGATAGAGAGATAGATGTTTCTTTCTTGCTTAGCCATACCACTAGACTTTTTCCCAAGTAGAATGCACCTCCACTTGTGCTTTTCCTGTCATCCATACAACTGGCCCAATCTGCATCTGTATATGTTGTCAAAGTGAAGCTCTTGCCTTTTGGATACCATAGCCCATATTGTGCAGTTCCTTGTAGATATCTGAATATTCTTTTGAATGCTAGAAGGTGATTTTGTTTTGGTGCTGCTTGATATCTAGCCACAATTCCAACTGCCAACATAATGTCTCGGCTAGATGTTGTTAGGTATAGCAGACTTCCTATCATGGATCTGTAAAGTATTTGATCTATATCAGTAGATCCATCATCAGCACATAGCTTGCATCCAGTGATCATGGGTGTTGACACAGGTTTGCAGTCTTCCATTTTGAACTTTTTCAACATCTCTTTTAAGTATTTTTTCTTGTGAGATGAATGTACCTATGTTCTTTTGTTGAATTTGAAGTCTTAAGTAGAAGGTGAGCTCTCCAATCATGGACATATCAAACTCTGATTTCATTTCTTCAGCAAATCCTTTTGCTAACTCGTCTTTTTCGCTTCAAAACATGATGTCATCAACATATACTACAACAATCAGGAGTTCATTTTCATTGGCTTTTATGTATAGATTGATGTCTACTCCTCCTCTCTTAAAGCCTTGTTTCTACAAGTACTTATCCAGCCTTGAATACCAAGCACGAGGAGCTTGTTTCAGCCCATATAGATCCTTCTTTACTCTGCACACATAGTCTTCTTTATCTGTTAATGAGAATCCTTCTGGTTGCTCCATGTAGACTTCTTCTTCTAGGTCTCCATTCAGGAAGGCATATTTCACATGCATTTGATATACCTTGATGTCATGGTAGCATGCAAATGCCAGAAACATTCTGATAGCTTCCATTCTAGCTACAGGGGAAAATGTTTCATTGTAATCAAGACCTTCAATTTGTGAATATCCCTTGCATACAAGTCTGGCTTTATTCCTGATTACCTGTCCTTGTTCATTCATTTTATTCTTGAATACCAATTTTGAGCCTATGGCATTTTTCTCAATGGGTCTTGGAACTAATTCCCAGGTATTGTTCTTCTCAATTTGGTCCAATTCTTCATTCATAGCATTCACCCAATACTTGTCCTTGCTGGCTTCTTCAAACTTCTTTGGCTCTATTTGTGATAACATAGCTAGGTATACCTCTTATGTCTGTTCAGTTAGTTGTCTTGTTGTTTGGACTCCTACACTCTTGTCTCCAATGATTTGATCTTCTAGATGGTTCTTTTGAGTGTATCTTGAGGGGGCTTTCGAGCTCAGTTCAGCATCTTCTGTTGTCTTGCTTGTTTCATCATCATTTTGGTTCTCTTCTTCATGATATTCTGGAGGACTGTTGTAGTCTGTACTTCTTGTCTTGTTTGGTAGTTCTTCATCAAATCTTACGTCAATGCTTTCTACAATTTTTCGAAGAGTCTTGTTGTAGCACCTGTAACCTTTACTCTTGGATGCATATCCTAAAAATATTCCTTCATCTGCTCTTGCATCAAACTTCCCCAGGTTTCCATAATTATTCTTTATGTAACACTTGCTTCCAAAGACTCTAAAGTGCTTGATTGATGTTGGTTTACCATGTCATAGTTCATATGGAGTCTTGTCACTGTTTGGTCGTAAATGAGCTTTGTTTAGAATATGCATTGTTGTGTGTACTACTTTTTCCCAAAAGGTTTGGGGAATGTTACTTTCTTGCATCATGGCTCTGGAAATTTGTTGTACAGACGTGTTTTGTCTCTTTGCCACTCCATTCTGTTGAGGTGTCCCTGCAATAGTAAATTGTTGCTTTATCCCATGTTCATTGCATAGGTCTGCAAAGTCATAGTCTGTGAATTCACCTCCTTTGTTTGATATGATTCATTTTAGCTTGCATCCAGTTTGATTTTCTGCCAACGCTTTGAATATCTTGAATTTCTCAAGTGCTTATGATTTATATTTGAGAAATGCAACCCATGTCATTCTTGAGAAATCATCTATTATCAGCATGAAGTAGGATTCTCCACTTGGTGTTTTAGTTCTTGAAGGCCCACACAGGTCCATGTGTACAAGCTAAAGTCGCCTACTTGTTGATAGCTCATATTTGGTCTTAAAGGATGTCCGGGTTTGTTTGCCCAATTGGCAAGATTTGCATATGGTATTTGAAGGCATTTTTATTGCTGGCATATCTCTGACAGCTTTCTTCTTGCTCAATATGATGATGTGGTCGAAGTTAAGATGTCCCAATCTCCTATGCCATAACCATGACTCCTCAAGTTTGCTAAGATGGCATACTTCATTCTCTTCTTTCACTATGTAGACATTACTATCTGTTCGAACACCTTTGAGCAGAGTCTTTCCTGTGGTGCTTGATCTGACTTCACAGTCTTGTGCTCTAAAAATAACTTCACAGCCTTTATCACACATTTGACTGACACTTAGCAAATTTTCTTTCAGCCCATCCACAAATAGTTATCTTGGGCCTTTCCTCTGCCATTATCTAGGCTGACTGAGCCTTTTCCTTTGATTTTTTCTGATTTATCATTGCCAAAATTAACATTTCCAGATTTCTTTTCATCAAAAGTTATAAACTTTCTTCTATCTCCAGTCATATGCTTTGAGCAACCACTGTCCAAATACCATTGGCTTTTCAGGTCTTGAGCTGTTAAAGCTAGATCACATTTATTCACCTTCTTTTTCCACTGCATGCATCCTTTTGTTTGGTACCTTTTCTGAGATGACCCACATTCTCTGAGAGGACATTTGGAAGGCATATGTTCAATTTTATTGCATACATAGCATTTAATCATATTTTTAGCGGGATTATGAGTATGGGTAAACTCTCCATGATTCATAAACCTCCTTGAGGTTTTGAACATCAGTCTTTGTCCATTTTTTCTGCATTCTATGATTTTATGGCCAAATTCTTTACAGTAAAAACGGTATCCATAGAAACAGTTTGAATACCTAATGAAAGGTTGTCTTCTCCAATTGTTTGCTTGAGATGATCTCTTCACTGTTTGCATCCTTTGCTAGTCTGAATTAATCCTTCTTGTATGATAGTATGCAACAATGTTTCCCAGCTTGTGGCAGGCATAACAAGTGGCATTTTTCTTAGGAAAGGAAGAATATCCTTTGATGGCTTCCAAATTTGACACACTAAGGGGCATATGAGCCTTTTTCTGTTGGCTGAGTATTTACTTCATTCTTTGTTATTAGAGGTTCCTTCTGGTTTCTGTCTCCTTCATTGCATGTTTATTCTTTTGTAGGAATCATTTGAGCTGCTTCATCATCCTTATTTGCTTTTACAAAAATAATATTTGTGTTTTCCTTTTCTTTGTCTTTACTTGATTCTCCTTCATAGCCTATCCTAGTTTTTATCAGAGGAGATCTTTGAGCATCCATAATTTCATTCAACTTACCAGAGCTTGTATTTTGAGAAGAATTTATAGACACTTTCCTTTGGGCATTTTCTAATTTCTTCCTCAGGCATACTACTTCTTCTTCCAACTTCTCTTGTTCCTGAATTTTATCCTTGATTTGCTTAAGTAACATGTCTTCTATCTTCTTGGCTTCTTCAAGCTCTACTTTCAGCTGAGTGAGGACTTCTGAATTTTGTTCTTCTCTTACATACTTGAGGAGAATGTCTTTTTGTTTTCTGCACTTTAGTTTGAGTCTGTCAATCTCCTCCAGGGCACTTCTTAGCTTCCCCTCAAGATCAAATTCACCTTATTCTTTATCTTCTATAAGGAGTCCTTCAAGTTCTTCTATGGCCATCAACATGAATTCAGAGGTTCCTTCCTCACTTGAGGGTTCATCTGAGTCTTCAGATGCACTGTTGTCTTGTTGAGCATAGAAATATTTTCTATTGAATTTATTTCCTTTCTGCCAGTTCTTTGATGTAGTTTTCTCTGATTCTTAAACCTGATTCTTTGTTTTCTTATGAGGACACTTAGCAGCATAGTGTCCAACTCTTCCACAGTTAAAGCATTTAAATGGAATTTTACCTTTATATTTACCTGAGCCTTTATTCATTTTCTTGACAAATTTGGCCTCTTCTTCATCAGAGCAAGAGCATATATATTCCTTTTCTTATTTCTTCTTCTCTATCTTAAAGGCTGCCTCCCTCACACTTGGCTTCTTCTGTGGGAGCCTCATCTCATAGGCTGTTAGATTTCCAAGTAACTGGTTCATGGTCAAGGTTTCCCAATCAGTTGTTTCTTCTATGGCAGAAACCTTGGGGTTAAAACTGGGTGGAAGAGATCTTAGAATATTTTGTACAATTACACATTCTGGTGTGGTTTCTCTAAGAGCTTTCATATTATTAACAATTTTTGCAACTCTTAAGAAGAAGCTGCCAATATCTTCATCATCATTCATCTTTAAATTTTCAAATTGAGCTGTATATACTTGAAGTTTGGCTATCTTCACCTTTTTGTTTCCCTCATGGATGTTCTCAAGAGTATCCCACATTTATTTGGCAGTCTTGTTGTGCATTACTTTGATAAATTCAGCTTCACATAGTCCATTTAAGATTGCATTCATGGCTTTTGCATTAGCTACAAAGTCTTATTTAGCTTCTTTCTCTGAGTCAGTTTCCTTTGGGGCATATCCAAATTCCACAACAGCCCAAACTTCTATTCCTAGAGACATTATGTATGCTCTCATTCTAATTTTTCCAGAAGGCATAATTAGCACTGGTAAAGAAAGGGGCTTTATTGGTTTAACTTCCTTCTTGACTAGCCATCCTGGGGACCTAGGATCTCCTTTCAGTGGTTAAACTGGTACAAAAGGAACTTGGCTCTGATACCAATTGTTGAATCCTTAGTTAAACTGAGAAGGGGGGTGAATCAGTTCAACACATACATGAGCTTTTTAAAACTTTTCATCAGGCTTATTTACAACTTAATTTTATAACCAACTTAATATGTGAACAGTCTTAATATGTAGCAGCAAGTGTTAAGCTAATGTTACACCAAACTTATTATGAGAGCAGCAAGCATGAAGCAAATTGGATAGAACATATAAACACATAGGCAACACACACAGAGACAGCAGATATAAGTGGAAACCCATAAAGGGAGAAAACCACATCTTATTATTGTTGTGATGCAAAAGCAAGCTCCAACTCCCTCTCACCACTGATTTTCTGCAGGCACCAACCTACAGGAGGCTCCAACCTCAGTCAGCTACAACTGACATCTATCAAGATTCAACTTGATAGGGAAGCTCCAACTTTCTCATTCAATCAAAAGAAAATATTTGTTGATTTACCTTAGATATCAGCTCTGTTCTGTAGCATCTCTTTCTGCTCCTCCTTTTTCTTATCCTCTCTGCCTCAATTCTTCATACTCTGCATTCTCTAACCTCTCTTTGCATATCAATGTGATATCCTTTATACAGTTTGTATTCCACAGGGAATTCAAAGTGAATAGCCCTTACTCTTTGCCTTCTACCTCCTCACTTCTTTATCCATCTCATTCAGAAAATTTCAGCAATTTATACAACTTTCAGTTTTACAGTGGAGTTTTATTTCCTACGGAGACTTGCCAGTGCATCACAAACAATATAAACCAATCAAAAATGTTTACATTCAGTTACAATATGGATTACAATTCAACCCATTCAGTTTTGGATCACCGTGTTTTTGTCTTTTCTGTGACTGTGTCTGTCTTTTTCGGCTCTGCTTGCTCTCCTATTCACTGTCGTGGTGTAACTGTTGCATATATGTAACTAGGATTTTTATATAACACAATTCAACTCTCGGCGTAATAATAAAGCGTTCTTAACATACAAACTGCTCTTTCAATATAACTCAAATGCCTCTCAATGATATAATAATAATGGACCCTTTTAATATATAAAAAGCCTTTTCTGTTCAACTAATCGATCTTTACTTAAGTTCCGATGCGATTACACCTCTTGCGATGGTTCTAATGCGATTGATCGCAATCGGAACTTTCAATTGTATGTTCTGATACTCTGCTTTACTCTGATGTGATGGTTCACTGTTCACTGCACTTCACTGCGCCAATGTGATTAGCAAAGGGCCCACCATATAATGTTTCAGCATTTCAATGTTCTGTGTTACAATTTCTTTTACCCGTCGAAGGGTTTTAATCAATGGAAAGTCTTAAATTTATGTGTTTGAATCTCCGCCGATGCGATGGGTCACTATAGACCCCAATCTAACTTTCTTCAGATCCAACGGTTGCAATCTTCAATGATACGACGGTTGCGATTAGATCTCACCATCGCGATCACAATATTCAACAGTTTGTTCAATCGCACTTTTGCTTCCGGTGCAATGAATCGCTCCGATGCTCTTTAAACCGGAACCCAAACAAATATGAGTCACTATGTATAACAAATCGGGTCCGCAATCGCCATCGGAACTTTTATTAACATGTTCCGCTACCATAATTTTCTCCAATGCGATGGTTACTATTCACAGATATATGTGTATATATATATATATATTGTTTAATATATATACTGTGCCGCTTTACCTTTGATATATCCCAATCCTTCATAGTATATGTTGGTCTATATTACATATAATAAACCAACAATAAATTATCGCTTTTCACATATGTTAGCATATACGATGCCTTCAACATTATAATGAACCCTTTTGTTTTCGTATTTAAATCCCTAGTGAACACTTATATCAATTCCTTGGGCCCCACAGCATAGATATATAAATGTGATGTGCCAAGCATAGTGATTCATGTCAATTCCAAGTTTATTGACCCAACGTACACACTCATATGCATATACTATGTTTTCACTTAACTTCCTCCACCATTCAACATTTTCTCCAATGGTTAATACCTAACCATTAACGCGATTATTCAACTGGGCCCACGGAAACTTATATTCTCATATACAAACTTTATATGTGCACCCTTTGAGGTATTTCATATTCAAAATACTATGAAGACATATATTACCTCCTCTATCATACATTCTAGCAGACCTTTTGGAATTACCCAGGTGATAATATATATAGTCATTCTCAGGCCCACCTTCCTCCATACTGCATTAATGCTTCAGTTTCTATCAACCTTGATGCATAAATAAGCTCTTTCAAACATTGTATTGTGACTTGAATTAAAGCTGACCTTCAGGCCCACAAAGCATTGTTACTTACCTTCCACCTATTAGTTAACTTTTATAATAGACCCAATACACAGTACTTCATATAATATTTGGCCCCACAGCTATGAATGTAGGTTCCACAGCCTTGGTTCTCTTCCCCGCAACTTCTCCTTTGATCGGACGGTCAATCTGCTCTCGCGCACCAACTGAGCTTTGGACCCCCATCCGACAGAGGATGCACAATATCGCGCAACTTATATGCTCGTCACATAATTCTCCAAAATTACGTGAAAAAATTTGTATTCGAAAACCGCTTTAGGAAACGTGGCCCTCAATGACATAGATCGCGTTCAAAAAGGTGAATTCAACTTACCACTCAAGGGCAACGCGATACAGGTTGTGTCTTCCACCGAAACTGCCTTCACTATTCCTCATGGTCCGTTCTTTGACTCAGGATTCCGGTATTTTATAATTTCGCTTCAATTGTTTATTTTACCTCCATTCTTCGTTTAAATGTACAGATTGTGCATTAACCCATATACACAGAACCCCGTTGTTATTTTTCTTCTCGGTTCCGCCCTTTCTGCATGGTTCCGCATCTACTGTGATCATTTCACTCTTGGTTTGTTAACGGCTCTGCCTCTGTATTCTCTGTCTCTGCCTCTATATTCTCTGTCTTTGCCTCTGTGTCTTCTGTCTCTGTTTCACTATATTCTCTGCGACCCTATTCTATTGCTCGACTGTTTCATTTCACTGCTCTTCCTCTGTATTTGCTTATTTGTTTATCTCTGGTTCAGCTGTAAAACTATGTTGTTTGTTTTATTCCTTCCTCTCTCAACTCTACTCTATCCCCCCTAGATTTCTCCTGATATTTTTCTCTTTGCTTCATGTCTCATGGTCCCTCTTCTTGCCTCTCTTTCTCTGCTTATTTTCTGCCACTTTGTGCTACTTTTCTTCTCTTTGTGCTGCCTCTGCTACTCTGCTATTTTGCTTCTCTTCTTTGCCATCAATGACAACATTTCCAACAGTTTCTATAGAGATAACTATAATGTATACCCTAGGGAAACACAAAAACATAACTATACCCTAGGGGAACACAAAAACATATAATTCTGACCGTTGTAACTCTTTCTAAAAATTTAGGCAAACTCTTACCAAAATCATACAGCAATTTCCAGCAGAAATTACGCCTCATTCCTAGCAAAAATTACACCTCGTTAGACTACCACGCATTTAGATTACTCCACTAGACCCAAGATCATAGTGTGTCAGATGTTCACCATGTGAGGACCAGGGAACTAGAACAATGGATAGTTCGAACATGCATAGTTCCACACTGGCCAGGCAACAGTTTTCCAGGTGACCAATAGGGAGGCTCCTCAAATTAATTATATTAGAAATTTGAACGTGGCAATGTGTCACAGGTCCTCTATTCAAGTGAGGTGAGAGACGTCAAAACATGCTATTGCAAATCCATTTTGCAATTATGGCTGATGATAAATTATATTCAATGCTATTCTGATAGCTCGATACAGTGAGATTGACACAATGAAAAACCCGCATCCAAATTTGCCAAAGACCCTTTGGAACACGATTGCAACTTTCAGAAACATCGGGAATCGAAGTTAGTAGAAAAATAGAATAATTCCCAGACTAACTTCACCACCCATCTCCAACTTGTAACTTGTTGGTCACTGGTTATGAGCCTTGGGTTCACATGGATGTCAATATTAGTAGTTTTCATTTATTATGAAATGGTCAGTACACCCAAGAGATATTTAGCGCTTGACCTTCGCAATAATGCAGATTTGAGTAAGAAATAATATTGTGTGTTCCGTGACACAGCTACTATAAAATCCAGTACCCACAAACTCAAACTTGCAGCTCCCTCCATTTTTTGCTTTTTTGTTTCTTTGTTTCTTGTTTTCCCCTGATTGAATTTCATATTCATTCCAAGGAAGAAGAAGCATCGGTTTTGATTGAAGATGAAAAAGGCTGTAACATTGTTTTTTTGTTGGAATTTCTGAGTATTCCGAACACACGGGGAGAACAAAAATTCTCGTCGTTTAACACAGAGAAGTGTTGGACAGAGATGGCATAGAAAAATGCTTTCTATTTCATTAGCAAAACAAAGCTATTACAAATGATTAAAAAATGTGTCTGACTGCTACAAACGCAGTGCTCACAAAACAAAACTTCTCTCTCTGTCTCTCAAAACGTACACAATAGTGCTCTCTGGTCTTACTGTGTTTTTCTCTGCCTGCGGGCTTACACAGAAATGCAATATTAAATTACGACTACGGGCCTTTCATTCTTTTTATATGGTGTGGCCCTTTTCCTTTTAAAGAAATAAAACAAAATATGAAATTTTCGTACATTAAATTCCTAAGCCTAAGTTTAAACTTCAGTCGCGGCGAATAAATAAATACTTAAACCAAAAATTAATATGTGTGATTTGCGAGTGGAGCCCACATCGCAATCGGCGATCGACGATTGGCGGAACAGCGGCTTTGGTGGAATGAAATTTGCTTTGGCAATGAGCGATGAGCGATGTTGCGACATCGGCATCGGCGATAAACTTCAGCGGAAACATATGCAATATGCAGAATGGTGATGTTGCAATGTGCAATATGCGATGGTGGTAGGGACCACATCGCATCGCATCATCGGCAGTGAAAATTTCTATGGTATGGAACACACGTACGTTGCGATATGTGATGTGTGATATCGCAACATCGCATCGCTCGAGACTTCATATCAACAAGACACTAGAATAAAACATTGCAATGAGTGATGACTAGTGGGGACCACAGATGACGTGGCCCAGTTCAAAAGTTAAAAACTTGGCGTGTTGAAAAAAATTGGTTCTGATTGGTTAGTGAGGGCTTGAAAGCCCGAAATGACTTCTCTTTAATAAAACTCTGTTGTTTTGTGGTTTAACCACGAAAGTCTTCATTCCCTCTGCAAAATAGGCTACGGCCTATATCAAAGTTCGATTTCTTCTCTGCAATGGTGGTTGCTGCCCATAAACATTAATTTCTCCTTATGGTTTCTCCATTCCTCTTGAATGCACAGTGTTATGCACGCAATATCCTTCGCCCCTTTTATGTACTATGTTTCTACCTGCACAAGGTACGCAGGTGACTTTAATATTTTCAATACTCCCCCTTAAAATCAGCTGTTGGGTTATCAATCATACCAAAGCATTTTCTTAAATATTCAAAACTCTTATGCCCCAATGGCTTTGTCAGAATGTCTGCAAACTGCTTCTCTGTTCTACAATGTTGTAAAACAACTTCTCCATTGTTCACTAATTCTCTGATGTAGTGAAACTTAGCATCGATGTTCTTTGTTCTTTTATGAAACACAGAATTCTTTGATAATGCAATAGTTGAGCTATTTTCACAATAAATCACTGTCCATTTTATCTGTTCTTGACACAAATTTCTCAACATTCTTCTCATCCACGCTGCTTGACACACTGCTGCAGTAGCTGCCACATACTCTGCCTCTGCTGTAGATAATGCTACAATAGGTTGTTCCTTAGAAGCCCATGAAATGGCTCCTGAACCCATATGAAAAACATAACCAGAAGTACTTTTCTGGTCATCAATACTTCCAGCCCAATCACTGTCAGTATAACCAATTAATTCTGAATTTTCTGTAGTATACAAAATACCATATTTTTTAGTTCCTTTCACATACCTCAGAATTCTCTTTGCTGCTTGCCAATGTGCTTCCTTTGGCCTTTCCATAAATCTGGAAATCAAACTAACAGCATGCATAATATCTGGCCTAGTTGCAGTCAAATACATGAGGCTGCCAACTATGCTTTTATACAAACTAGGATCAAAATCCTTGCTGTTGTCATCTTTACTCAACTTCAATCCCATTATTGTGGGAGTAATTGCTGCCTTGCACTCCTGCATATTAAATCTTTCCAAAACTTCATTAACATACTTTTCTTGAGAGATAAAATTCTCATTTTCATTTTTCTCTACTTCTATTCCTAAGAAGTATCTCAACAATCCCATATCAGTCATTTCAAATTCATCTTTCATGACTGTTTTAAAATTTTCAATGAGGTAATTATCATTACCTGTGAATATCACATCATCAACATATAAAACAATGATGAGCATCTTACCATCATTTTCTTTGATGTATAATGTGGGTTCTCCTTCACATTTTTCAAACCCATTTTCCAATATATAGGAATCTATCCTACTGTACCATTCTCTTGGTGCTTGCTTCAGCCCATAAAGAGTTTTCTTCAACTTGCAAACTTTTTTCTCTTGGCCCTTTTTCTCATAGCCTAGAGGTTGTTCAACATAAACCTCTTCCATTAACACTCCATTTAAGAATGTTGATTTTACATCCATTTGGTAAACCTTCCATTTGTTTTGTGTTGTTATGGACAGCACTGCTCTCACTATTTCCATTCTTGCAATTGGTGCAAAAGTTTCTTCATAATCTCTTCCATGTTGCTACTTATATCCTTTAACAACAAGTCTGGCCTTGTGTCTTTCTATCTTACCTTCAGCATTAATTTTGGTCTTGTAGATCCATTTTACTCCAATGAATTCTTTACCTTCTAGGAGATCAACCAACTCCCATGTTTTACTCTTTTCTATGGCATTAATTTCATCATCCATAGCTTCTATCCATTTTCTATCTTTTATAGCTTCTTCAAAATGAATAGGATCATCAACATGACAATATAATGCAAATAAGGAATTCATACCTTCATTTTCAGTCTCTTGCTCATAAATTTCATTTAAATTTCTGAATCTGGTTCATCTTTCATTTGGTGTACATGCGCTTGAAGAAGCACTCAAATCTGCTCCATGTGGTGTGCTTGGAGAAGCACTCTCATTTCTTCTCAAGGGTGTTCTTACTCCTGCTTGAGGTGTCCCTTCCTGTCCTTGTGTTGGTGGAGGTGGTGCTACCGATGAGGTGTTATTTTCAGCCACATCTTCCTCATCTTCATCATGAGATAAACCGTTTTTAACATTGACTATTTTTTCAATGCTTCCATCCCATGCTTCCTCTTCAATGAATTGCACATCTCTGCTTATAGCAAATTTCTTTGTGGATGGGTTATACAATCGATATACCTTGGAATCTTCACAATATCCAAGGAAGATGCACTTCTCCCCCTTACTATCCAACTTCTTTCTCAACTGATCTGGAATGTGTGCATAAGCCACACACCCAAAAACTCTCATGTGGGTGACTCCCTGTTTTCTGCCACTCCACACTTCTTCAGGAACTCTGTTCATTACAGCTTTTGTTGGGCATCTATTTAAAATATACATAGCATAATTTGCAGCTTCTACCCAATACTCATTTGGCAAATGTTTTTCCTTTAGCATACTTCTTACCATTTCCATTATGGTTTGATTCTTCCTTTCAACAACACCATTTTCTTGCGGTGTGCAACTAGTTGTAAACTGCTTGTGTATGCCATTTTCTCTACAAAAACACAGAAATTATTTTGAGATGTACTCACCTCCTCTATCAATTCTAAGAACTTTGATATGTTGCCCACTCTGTTTCTCTACTAGAGCTTTAAAGTGGAAAAAAAATTCAAAGACTTCACTCTTATATTTCAAAAAATAAACTCATATTTTTCTTGTGAAATCATCAATAAAGGTCAGCATGTAGTTGCTGCCTGATACTGATGCTATCTGCATTAGCCCACACAAATCTGAATGGATAATCTCTAAGGGTGCTTTCGCCCTTATGCTCTTTCTTGATGGAAATTTTTCTCTGTGTTGTTTTCCAAAGATGTAGCCTTCACATAGGCTATCCGGTTTTTCGATCAATGGTAGTCTTCTTACCATTCCTTTTCTATGCAGCAAATTTAGGCCTCCGAAATTGAGATGTCCAAATCTCAAGTGCCATAACCAATTCTCATATTTCACTTCTTTCTGAAAGACCTCTTGAGTTACAGCTACTACGTTCTTTCCTTTTCCCTTCAAGTCAGTATTGAGCTTGAGTGGAAACATTCTATTGTTGGTCATTTGTATTTTAGCAATAATATTCTTGCTTGGAGGTATGTCTATTATTTTGCACACATCATTTTTAAAAACTACATTGTAACATTTGTTTATGAGTTGCCCAACGCTCAAAAGATTACACTTCAAGCCACGAACATAGTACACATCTGGCACAAATTTCTGCTCTCCATTTCTTGCATGGATACTAACTCTGCCTTTTCCCTTGACAGAAATCTTAGTATCAGTTCTAGTGGTTACTTCAGATTTAATATCTTCATCAAGATTGGCAAACATTGCTATGTTTCCTGTCATGTGATTACTGCAGCCTGAATCTAAGAACCATACAGCATCTTGTCTATCTTGTGCTACATTACATGTTAACAGCACATTATTTGGGTTCTTTTCTTCTTTTGCTACATTAGCATTCTGCCTATTATTCATGTCATTTTGCTTTTTCCTACACTCATTGGAATAGTGCCCATATTTCTTGCAATAATGACATTAGACATTAGATTTTTCATACCTTTGTCCATGAGCATGTTGGTGTCCACCTTGCTGGCTGCTGCTTTGGCCTTGACTTTGATTTTGATTGCTGCTCCTTCCATGTGAATGTGAAGAGTTGTTTCTTCTTTCTCTGTTTTGGCTTTTGCCTCTTCCTCTTCCTCTGCCTTGACCTCTTCCTCTTCCAAAAGGCATCTGAGTCTTAAAGGCATGCTCTAGAGATGGGTTTACAGATCTTCCCAATCTTTGTTCATGAATCATCAGGGATGCATGAAGTTCATCTACCATGAACTTTGAGAGATCCTTAGTCTCTTCTATGGTGGTAACAATAATATCAAACTGTGAGAGTAGACTCCTCAACAGTTTCTCTACTATCCTTATTTCCTCAAGTGTTTCTCCATGGGACTTTATCTGTGTGACCATCCCAATCACATGTGTGAAGAATGAGTCTATGTTATTAGACTCTTTCATACAGAGAGTTTCAAAATCTCTCCTCAACAATTGTAGTTTTGTTGTCTTCACCTTCTCCATACCTTGATAGGTTATTTTAAGAGTTTCCCATGCATCTTTGGATCTCTTAGCTGCTGCTATCCTCGGAAACACACTCTCATGTACTGCTTGATAGAGATAGAAGAGGACTTTAGAGTCCTTTTTTCTATGACTCTACAATAAATCCTTCTCTTCCTGTGTTAAGGCATTAAAGGTCTACTCATCAACTGGTTCTTCAAAACCATCTTCAACAAATTCCCATAAGTCTTGTGAGGAAAACAGGGCTCTCATGGTAATGGCCAATAATCATAGTTCTTTCCATTAAATTGTGGAAACTGAGTATTTCCAATACTCATACTGGTGCTTGGTCCAGCCATTACTTATAAACTAAACTCTAAAATAAACTTGACAGTGTTTTTCAAACAACCTGTCTCTCCTTCTTTGTAATATTCCCAACCGTTTAACCGGTTGGACCAAGTCTTAATGGTAGAAGAATAATAAATAAAATAGTAAATAAGCGGCACTGGCCCATATTTTTTCCTTTTAGATTGTTTTGACCCCAGGTATTTGCTTCTGGTTTTTCCTTTGGTTGTTTTGACCCCAGGTATTTTCCCATGGTTTTTCCAAGTAGCCATCTATAAAAAGAGAAGGAGGAACGAGAGCAACACATGGAATTTGATCTTCTCTCCTTATATATTTTGAGAGCTCGAGCGAGTTTTCAAGTTGTGGGGGTTTTCAGGTGAGACCCTCAGCCACTCTTCGGTGGGACTCGATTTCACCCTAGTGGGCAAACACAGCTTCGGTAATCTCTCTGGTTACCCTAGTTGGAACACTTTCTTTCATTTCTGTTACTTGAAAAGGGTTACGCATATTATCGCAGTTAGTTCAAGTTTCTAAGTTTGGGGGCATCCTTCGCAGGGATTTCTTCTGCTTATTGGAGTATACGCAGATCCAGTGGCTACGAGTCGAACTCGCGAAGTGATAGACTGTGTACAGCCCATTATTGGTCCGTCAACGAGCAAGAAGTATTTCTTGGGCACGCTGTCTTCCTATGAGAATTGAAGTCTGCTTCATCATAGCGCCTTGAGCGCAGAAGGGAGGCCAACTCCATCGGCGTTTGTAGTAATGCACTCACCCACAATGACTGCCATATTCACGCAAGCAAAGAACATATAGATTGATCGCAGAAGGTTCGGTTTGAACACATGAAGGAGCTCTCGTGTAACATAGGAATTCGCTGCATCGATGATCTGCCCAAGCAACACTTCCGGTAGCATTACAGAACCCTGTCACTCTGTCCCAAGTGATATCTATCTGCGCTGAGTGCTGGAGTATGCTGCGATATGCCCAAGCAACGCTTCAGGCAGCATTACATAACCTGTCACCCTGTCCCAAGTGATCTCTGTCTGCGCAGACAGATCTGGAAACTATAGTTTAATTCTGTTGTAATCTCAGTACACTGTTGCGGATCCCCATCTATTTTTACTGGGCGTTGATAATTATTATGAGCTTCTCATATGGCATTTTGTATGGAGCGATATGTATCAGTATGGGCAAATTTTAATAAAATTCCCAGTTGATTCTCGTTGGAAGGGCTATCATTTATTCATGTTTATTCACAGTTGGTATTTATGCATCCTTATTTTACAGCAGATTTAATGATTATTCGGTAAAGAATATTACATTCTTTTAAAAGACGAACTCTGCCTCTGAGAACTGTTATTTTAATCAAAACAACAACTCTTTTTTTTTTAGAAATACCTGGACTATACTTCTGTTGGGCCTTCACGCTGCTGGAGAACTGCTGCAAGAAATTTCCTTCTTCCTTCAGCTTCTTTGACACCTTCAAAGAGCCTGGATAAGCTCTGATACCATGTTGGAATTTCTAAGTATTCCGAACACACAGGGAGAATAAAAATTTTCCTCATTTAACACAGAGAAATGTTGGACAGAGATGGCATAGAAAAATTCTTTCTATTTTATTAGCAAAACAAAGCTATTACAAATTTTATTCCACTATGTGGGATTACAAAATGTGTCTGACTGCTACAAACGCAGTGCTCACAAAACAAAACTTCTCTCTCTGTCTCTCAAAATGCACACAACAGTGCTCTCTGGTCTTACTGTGTTTTTCTCTGCCTGCGGGCTTACACAGAAATACAACATTACATTACAACTACGAGCCTTTCATTCTTTTTATATGGCGCGGCCCTTTTCCTTTTAAAGAAATAAAACAAAATATAAAATTGTCTTACATTAAATTCCTAAGCCTAAGTTAAAACTTCAGTCGCGGCGAATAAATAAAGACTTAAACCAAAAATTCATATGCACGATTTGCGAGTGGAGCCCACATCGCAATCGGCGATCAGCGATCAGCGGAACAGCAGCTTTGGTGGAATGAACTTTGCTTTGGCGACGAGCAATGAGCGATATTGCGACATCGACATCGGCAATAAACTTCAGCGAAAACATATGCAATAGGCGGAATGGTGATGTTGCGATGTGTGATATGCGATGGTGGTAGGGACCACATCGCATCGCATCATCGGCAGTGAACATTGCTATGGTATGGAACATACGTCCGTTGCGATATGTAATGTGTGATATCGCAACATCGCATCGCTTGAGGCTTCGTATCAACAAGACACTAGAATAAAACATTGCGATGGGCGATGACTAGTGGGGACCACAGATGACGTGGCCCAGTTCAAAAGTTAAAAACTTGGCGTGTTGAACAAAATTGGTTCTGATTGGTTGGTGAGGACTTAAAAGCCCAAAATGACTTCTCTTTAATAAAACTCTGTTGTTATGTGGTTTAACCACGAAAGTCTTCATTCCCTTTGCAAAATAAGCTACGGCCTATATCAAAATTTGATTTCTTTTCTGCAATGGTCGCTGCTGCCCATAAACATTTAATTTCTCCTTACGGTTTCTCAATTCCTCTTGAATGCACAGTGTTGTGCACGCAATATCCTCCGCCTCTTTGCTGTACTATGTTTCTACCTGCACATGGTACGCAGGTGACTTTAATATTTTCAACATTTTTATAACTCTGCTTGATGCAACAACGAGCTCATCATGTCCTTTAAATGCAGTGCAGCTGGAGTGTGCGTTGATGTTCTGGCGGGTTTGGTAAACGGCACTATTGGAGACCCTGCTGTGAATCAGTGCTGCCCAGCTTTGGATGCCGTTATGGGGATTGAGGCAGGGCTCTGGTTATGTACAACTGTCCGCGTCAGACTACTTAACCTCAATATTATCCTCCCAATAGCTTTGGATCTTATGGGTGATTGTGGCCTTACCCCTCCTCCTCCCGGATTCACGTGCCCGCCACTTAATTAGGAAGGTAAATTGCATATCATTGCTCCAATATCATAAATTTAAATTGATCCATTTACTTTGGGTTGGCTTAAAAACTAATGAATATAGTACGTTGACATTGATTACAGGTGAAATGTTGTGACAATAAAAAGCCCCTGGAAACACCGGAAGATATTTACGTTTATCGTTGTTTGACGCATTTAATATTGTGCATGTCTTGATGTCCAAGTTTCAGTATTTTCGTTTTTTAAATTTGGTTGTTATAATAAAATGATTTCGCTATTTGATTGGGTCAGAATAGTATAATATCTCATGGACGGCCTAAGATTCAGAAGTATTTGGCAGAGCCAAATCTTCTTTTCTGCTTGTGCTTGTAACTGCTGGTGGTCTGGATTTTTTTGAATAATAGTTACTAGTTAGTTTTGTAATTTCAGGTGGGGTGGATTTTTTTAATAAAAATTTTTAGGTGGGTGGATTTTTTTTAATAAAAAATTTATGTAGTTTAGATTTTTAATAATAAATCCGTTTTTATTGTGGATTTTTCTAAATAATAGTGGCTAATCAACCTGCATTTGCTAATTGCAACTAATAATGACTGTTCTACTACTAATTTGTATTAGTTTCACATAATTATAATAATAAGTTTTTGTTAATTTAACAACTGAATTGTTATAAATTTCCCAACCATTACAACACTTCATTGTCAATGTTAGAGCTATAAAATCACCTTTCTAAGTATATATTTCACAGAAGTTCAGCTTTCAAGACGTGAGCTACTAATTTCCTTGTTTTTGTCAATGTTAGAGCTATAAAATCACCTTTCAAAGTATATATTTCACAGAATTTCAGCTTTCATAGACGTGAGCTACTAATTTTTTTATAACGGAATTGATTCATAGCCGTTGGTGCGGATGGAGATTCATCATTCTATCGTATGTTTCAAAAATATTAAACGATTTCCTATTTTTTAATTTTTGTTGAAACATCGATTAGCAGCGAAATGCTTTACCATCGATGGTTATTTCGGCAGATGATTCTAACAAACAAAAATAATAATAGTAATAATAATTGAACATACTTACTTTTGGTATGTCTCAAAAATTCAACAATATTGCAATAATTGTTCAATCCATTTGAATTCTGCCATAATTTTGAAGATTCTTACTGATCATTGTTCTTAGTTATGCAATTAACTTTTTATTCAATGCAATTTGAACATACGGGTTGGCATGGATTACAAATCGAGTGCAAGTGTTTTCTGAAAAATGTGGGAACCTGGAGAAACTGTAGATTTCAGAACGCAAGTAAGTGTATGGTAAACGATTATTTTATATGTATATAACATACCATCTAAGCTGAAACTTGTGTTCAACATTGCAAATTGAATTTAGAGGTTATAAAAATGGACGTTAAGAAAGGAAAAGTAATATAATGAACTTATTATCTTATCTCGTTGATATTGGGAAAATTGAAATTTGAAACTATATATATTATAAACGTCTAATCATTTGAACAAACTACCTTAACATTTATAATTTATATACTATGATTAAAGATAAATAACAAGCCTTTTGTTCGGATAGGATGTTATTTCCAAACGTTGACACAGCCAGAACAGGTCTACTAGGTCTACTTTCAAGTAATGAGGGAAACCTGTGACAAGACACACTCCAAGAAACGGTCTACATCACTAATCTGATAGCCCATCAGTGGATGATTTAGAATCGTGGTTTTAAGCCCTAAGAGTAAGAGTCTAATAGCCTAAACATTGTATAACTTCAGAAACTATTTAACATAATATTCTTGTCTTTTTAATCTTCAAGCTTTATAATTATGCAATTAAACAATTGAATGTTAAAGAGCCACAATGGATATATTATTATGTAATTAAACAATAAAATGTGAGAGAGCCCACATGTATTTGCAAGGATTGCTTGGTGTAAATATTTTGATTTAATTATAAATGGCTAAAGTTAAAGAAGAAGGATAGCCCACATGTATATATATTGCAACGATTGCTTGGTGTAAATATTTTGATTTAATTATAATTGGCTAAAGTTAAAGAAGAAGGATAACCTTGTATGGATCTTGATGTGTGGAGTAACAACTTGGTTAGGAAGTTTGTAAAGGAGATTGAGAAGATCTTGATGGGTGGAGTAACAGTTTGTAAAGGAAAGTGAGAAGTTTTTTATTTTCCCTCATGAACAACCAACTACTTGAACCACCAACTACTTGTTGATAGGCTTTTTGGACCTTATGTCAACAAGGTCCAACTACCACCAACTACTTGTTGATAGGCTTTTTGGACCTTATGTCAACAAGGTCCAACTACATGTTGATAGGCTTTTTGGACCTTATGTCAATAGGCTTTTTGGACCTTACGTCAATAAAGGAATGTGGGCTAGACCGAATTTCTTCACACACCCTAAGTAGTTTGTTATCTTCTCCTCTCAAGAAGAAAAGAGAGTGCAAGAATCCTAAATTAATCCTAAGGTAAGGTGTACCTAGTATAAAGATCAATGTTTGATGTTAATATATCTAATCTATAACTCATCTAACACAATACAATAATAGAACTATCAATTATGTTATTAACGTGCAATGCTTTAAAAAAAAATTATTATACATTTTTTCTACATAAACTAATGCACACGTATACACAAGGAAAGTAACGAGAAACTAATGTAACTGGAATATTCTATATGCAAGATAAATAATTAATTTAAACTATAAATGCAATTATAGTTTAAATACAATTAATAAAAATTACAATCATATAATTCTCTTACTATTTAAACAAATGCAGAATAGTCTCAATTCCTTTTTTTTATTTCACATCAAGAATCAATGCAAATGGAGGTATATAATGTTAGAGAATCTAATCCTAACCATCTATTAGGTGTCGAAACCATCCGTCCAAGTGTCCCAGTTTAGTTTGAGTTAGTCAAGTTTAGTCGAGTTACACTCCAGTTATTTATTACTGATGTTTCCAATGTAATCCTAGTTAACTAATTTGTAATACTCAGAAGAACAATTCTTTGCTCCACTTGTTTTCAGTTTTCAGTTCTTGTCATGGCATCAAAGCTAGTTTGCATAAGACTCCTCAGAGAGCAGCAACAGAGTGAAGTTGGAACAGCAAAGAGGAGAGGCGAGCCTACATAAGACTCTTTGACAGAGCAGCAGAAGTTTGAGGAAAGTTGAAGATGCCTCCTGCTAAGAAATAGCAACACAAGAAAGAAAAAGCCAGGCAAAGCCAGTGAAGGCGTCGGTGAAACAAATTGCAGAAAAGTAGTTCAAAGGTTTTTCGAGAAGAAATCCAATATTTAAAACTATGTTACATTAACGCATTGTTTTAAAATATGCTCAGTGTTATTAACGCACCCCAGAAGATTAAAGAATCGCGTTAGTTTCAATTACTTACTGGTGGGCTGGTTGCAGGCGTTATCGATAAGATTTCAAACTTTGAGACAATTTCTTCAAGTTCAGGTGGAATTTATTCTTTATTTTCCTTTGGATTATTAGTCATCGACCTCCAAATTTATAACACAACATTCAAATGCATTAAAACTCACTTTATAACCCTTTCATAAATAGCAGAATCTTACTTTAACAATAATCATAATTTCCTTTTGATTTTCATTTAGTGGCGGATTTCAACGCTTATTAACACCCATCCTATAAAATTATCACATCCACTTTCCATATTAAACCACATGCATCTTTTGGTGCGATTATCGTCGGATCTCTAAACTAAATGCGAGGGCTGCTAGATTTAAATTACTGTTGGACAGTCAACTTAAATATTTAAACCAAATTTATAAAACATCACATCCAAATCTCACCTTAATCCCTACGCAAATTAAAATGTGATTATCGTTGGATCAATGATATTGATGCGTAGGTCGTCAAATCACCAAGTGTTGGACGGTTCATTTATCTTATTAAACATTGGCTCTCTATACACTACAGCAATCTCATTTGCAACAACCCTGCTAGATTCAACAGCCTTTCAAAGAAATCTTGGATTTCATGCATCAATAACTGATACCATTTTAATTTAACAATACAATTGGACTATCTCTCCTTTAGAGTGGATGCGGAATTTTAAAGTAAAACATACACACAGCAAACAATTAATCAGAATTTGACCTGAATTATCATCAACTCAGAAATTTTGAAGGATGAGTAAAACCTCCCGGATTTGGCATTTACACACACATTCACAAAGGTACAGAGGAATTGCAATTTTCTTCTATCAAATCCCTATCTATCAAAATAGTAAATCTCCAGCTAAAGGAACCCACCCCTTTGCTTGTAAACTTTTTCTGTATTTTTTGAATAAAAATGAAGTCATTTTTCCTCGAAGCCTCATGCTACTGCATCAGACTCCCGAGGACAAAATTATTCATGGGCTCCTGTCCATGAGCTTCCCTACAGAACTTCCCAATTTCTGTATCATGGTATCTGTCATCCAAGTAGCTCTGCAATTGGTTGATCTTTCCACTGGACTAAATACTCAAAACACTCTCGTCCTCTTGTCTTCTTAGACAATCATTTGTCTAAAATCCTCTCTGGCTGCAATGCTTTTGCTGTGGGTAACCGTTTCAACCAATCAATTTATTCTTTGCCTTCAGCTGTATCATCTGTGTCACTGTCTTCATACCTATACAAATCAACAACATTGAAAATTGGAGATATTCCAATGTTAGGGGGTAATTCAATTTCATATGCATTTGCAGAAAATTTTCTCAATACTCTGCATGGCCCAATTTTCTTAAATTTCAACTTATTATACGCCCTTTTAGGAAATATTTCCTTTATCAAGTGTGTTAGAACTAAATCTCCAACCTCAAAGTTAACTTCCCTCTTCTTCAAATATGCTCTGCTTTTGTATTTGATGTTGTTGTCTTGTAACTGTTGTTTTACCTGGTCATGTATTGCTTGAATTTTTGAAGAAAAAATTTCTCTTTTAGCACTTCTCATTTCTGCTTTCCCAAATTTCTTAGTTCATACACTCCTCTTGGGTGCATTCCATAAACTATATGGAATGGACTCTGCCCTGTACTCTTGTTAGGAGATTCATTATAAGCATATTCAGCTTATGCCAAAATCTGATCCCACTGTTTAGGATGTTCACCTACAAGACTTCTCAAAAGATTACCCAAGATTCTATTCACCACCTCAGTCTGTCCACCAGTCTGAGGGTGACAAGCTAAGCTAAAACTTAGTTTAGTACCAAGAATTTTCCACAATGTCCTCCAAAAATGACCAAAAAATTTGGTGTCCCTATCAGAGACAATGCTTTTAGGTAACCCATGCAACCTTACAATCTCTTTGAAAAATAAATTATCAACATGAGTAGCATCACTGGTTTTATAACATGGAATAAAATGTGCCATTTTAGAAAATCTGTCAACTACAACATAAATTGCATCATTCCCTCTCTGTAATTTAGGTAAACCCAAAACAAAATCCATACTTACCATATCCCAAAGTCTATCTGGAATAGGTAATGGAACATACAAACCTGTGTTTTGACTCCTTCCTTTTGCATACTAACAAAATTTACAATTTCGCACATACCTCTCCACTTCAGATCTTATCTTTGGCCAAAAAAAAAAATGACTCATTTGTTCATAAGTCTTGTCTGCACCAAAATGTCCACCAAGTCCACCACTATGTTTCTCCTTAATTAAATTTTATCTCATAGAACAATTTCGTATGCACAACTAATTTCTTTTAAATAGCAAACCTTCTTGCAATAAAAAATCCAGCCACTTACTTCTGTCCAACAAAATAGGATTATTGCATGCTTCAAATGCCAAACGTGAAAGTATGAAAGCATTTTAAACATCAAATTGTTTTGAAAAGGGCTCATACGTTAATGAAAGATTTAATGAAAGAAAGGCATTTAACGGATTCTTAAAAGGAATGTTAAAAGCATGAAGGACGTATTCAAAGGATTTTAAAAAGATTTATATGAAGGCTTTTAAAAGGTAAGTAAGGTCGTAGAAAAAAAATTATTAAAGTTTTTTTTTTTCTTTTTTCTTTTTTTCTTTTTTCTTTTTAAAGTTTTTTATTAAATAGAACAATTTGGTATGCACAGCTAATTTCTTTTAAACAGCAAACCTTCTTGCAATAAAAAATCCAGCCACTTACTTCTGTCCAACAAAATAGGATTATTGCATGCTTCAAATGCCTCTTTAAAATCCAAATCTGTCTTATACAATTCTTTAAGAAAATCAAAACCTAACACTTAAATTTGACTTTCTTGAACTAAAAACCTTTTTTTACTTAAGGCATCTGCTACTTTGTTTGCTTGGTCAATTATATGTTTCAATACAAAATTGAAACTTTGAAGATACTCTACCCATTTTTCATATTTCTGATTCAATTTTGGTTGCTGCATAATGTACTGTAATGCATGATTGTCTGAATAAATCACAAACTCTGTATACATCAAGTAATGTCTCCACTTCTTTAATGATTTCACAACTGCATAAAATTACTTGTCATAAGAAGAATATTTCCTTCTTGTCTCATTCAGTTTTTCACTGAAATAAGCTACAGGTCTGTCTTCTTGACTTAACACAGCTCCAATAGCTTCTCCACTAGCATCACATTTCACTTGAAAAGGTTTGTTAAAATCAGGCAAAACTAAGATAGGCTTTACTGTTATATTTTGTTTCAACAACTGGAAATCTGTCTCTACTTCATCAGTCCATCTAAATGGTTGTTTGTCCTTGTTTATGGTTTCAATAATAGGAGCATTGATCTTACTAAAATTCCTTATGAATTTTCTATAAAAACTAGCAAGACCATGGAAGCTTCTTACCTCAAAAACACTCTTAGGTGAAGGCCATTCTATGATTTCCTTTATCTTCTCTAGATCCATCTTCAATCCATCCACAGAAACAACAAAGCCTAAATACATCAACTCTTCATTCATGAATGAACATTTTTTTTAAATTTACCAGGAAATTTTCCTGATGTAACTTTCTTAAGACATAATTCAGATGTCTCAAGTGTTCTTATTTATATTTGTTGTAAATTAATATAACATCCAGATATACTATTACAAATTTACCAGTAAATTATTTTAGTACTTCATTCATAAGCATCATAAATGTACTAGGAGCATTTGATAATCTAAACGGCATTACCATCCATTCATACAATCCTTCATTTGTTTTAAAAGTTGTCTTCCATTCATCTCCTTCCCTTATCCTAATTTGATGATAGCCACTCTTTAAATCTAGTTTTGTAAAATATCTTACCCCACTTAAACAATCCATCAAATCTTCAATTCTAGGAAAAGGAAATCTATACATGATTGTTATTTTGTTGATTTATCTTGAGTCAGTGCACATTCTCCAGCCTCCATCTTTTTTTGGACTCAACACTGTTGGCACTGCACAAGGACTCAAACTTTCTCTGATCAGTTCTTTATCTAACAGTTCCTGTACTTGCTTCCTGATTTCTTCATTTTCTGTGGGATTCATCATGTATGCTGCTTTATTTGGAAAATTTGCTCCTGGAATTTTAAAGGAAAACATACACACATCAAAAAATTAAACAGAATTTGACCTGAATTATCATCAACTCAGAAATTTCTAAGGATGAGTAAAACCTCCCAGATTTGGAATTTACGCACACATTCACAAAGGTGTAGAGGAATTGCAATTTTCTTCTATCAAATCCCTATCTATCAAAACAGTAAATCGCCAGTTAAGGGAACCCACTCCTTTGCGTGTAAACTTTTTTTGTATTTTTGGAATAAAAAATGAAGTCATTTTTCCTCGAAGCTTCATGCTCCTGCATCACTTACATCGAGCGGGTCCGAAGCTGAAGCACTGCGTTAATGACATTCACGCAAAGAAAATTACCAAACGTGAAGGTATGAAATCATTTTAAACATCAAATTGTTTTTAAAAGGGCTCATACGTTAATGAAAGAAAGGCATTTAACGGATTCTTAAAAGGAATGTTAAAAGCATGAAGGACGTATTCAAAGGATTTTAAAAATATTTATATGAAGGCTTTTAAAAGGTAAGATCGTAGAAAAAAAAATTATTAAAGTTTTTTTTTTCTTTTTTTTTTCTTTTCTTTTTTTAAGTGTTTTATTAAATAGAACAATTTGGTATGCACAGCTAATTGCTTTTAAACAGCAAACCTTCTTGCAATAAAAAATCCAACCACTTACTTCTGTCCAACAAAATAGGATTATTGCATGCTTCAAATGCCTCTTTAAAATCCAAATCTGTCTTATACAATTAAGAAAATCAAAACCTTACACTTAAATTGACTTTGAACTTAAAAACCTTTTTTACTTAAGGCATCTGCCATTTTGTTTACTGGTCAATTATATGTTTCAATACAAATTGAAACTTTGAAGATACTCTACCCATTTTTCATATTTCTGATTCAATTTGGTTGTCAGATAATATACTGTAATGCATGATTGTCTGAATAAATCACAAACTCTGTATACATCAAGTAATGTCTCCACTTCTTTAATGATTGCACAACTGCATAAAATTCCTTGTCATAAGAAGAATATTTCCTTCTTGTCTCATTCAGTTTTTCACTAAAATAAGCTACAGGTCTGTCTTCTTGACTTAAACAGCTCCAATAGCTTCTCCACTGGCATCACATTTCACTTGAAAAGGTTTGTTAAAATCAGGCAAAACTAAGATAGGCTTTTCTGTTATCTTTTGTTTCAACAACTGGAAATTTGTCTCTACTTCATCAGTCCATCTAAATGGTTGTTTGTCCTTGTTTATGGTTTCAATAATAGGAGCATTGATCTTACTAAAATTCCTTATGAATTTTCTATAAAAACTAGCAAGACCATGGAAGCTTCTTACCTCAAAAACACACTTAGGTGAAGGCCATTCTATGATTTCCTTTATCTTCTCTGGATCCATCTTCAATCCATCCGCAGAAAAAACAAAGCCTAAATACATCAAATCTTCCTTCATGAATGAACATTTTTTTTAAATTTACCAGGAAATTTTCCTGATGTAACTTTCTTAAGACATAATTCAGATGTCTCAAGTGTTCTTATTTATATTTGCTGTAAATTAATATAACATCCAGATACACTATTACAAATTTACCAGTAAATTATTTTAGTACTTCATTCATAAGCATCATAAATGTACTAGGAGCATTTGATAATCTAAACGGCATTACCATCCATTCATACAATCCTTCATTTGTTTTAAAAGTTGTCTTCCATTCATCTCCTTCCCTTATCCTAATTTGATGATAGCCACTCTTTAAATCTAGTTGTAAAGAGTCTTACCCACGAAACAATCCATCAAATCTTTCAGTTCTAGGAAAAGGAAATCTATACATGATTATTTGTTAATTTATCTGAGTCGTTGCACATTCTCTCTTCCAAAATTCCTCTCCATCTTCTTTTTTGGACTCAACACCGTTGGCACCGCACAAGGACTCAAACTTTCTCTCGATCGCCTTATCTAGTCAAAGCCTGTATTTACCTTTGATTTCTTCATTTTCTGTGGGATTCATCATGTATGCTGCTTTATTTGGAAAATTTGCTCCTGGAATTTTAAAGGAAAACATACACACATCAAAAAATTAATCAAAATTTGACCTGAATTATCATCAACTCAGAAATTTCGAAGGATGAGTAAAACCTCCCAGATTTGGAATTTACGCACACATTCACAAAGGTGCAGAGGAATTGCAATTTTCTTCTATCAAATCCCTATCTATCAAAACAGTAAATCGCCAGCTAAAGGAACCCATTCCTTTGCGTGTAAACTTTTTTTGTATTTTTGGAATAAAAAATGAAGTCATTTTTCCTCGAAGCTTCATGCTCCTGCATCACTTACATCGAGCGGGTCTGAAGCTGAAGCACTGCGTTAATGACATTCACGCAAAGAAAATTACCAGACGTGAAGGTATGAAATCATTTTAAACATCAAATTGTTTTGAAAAGGGCTCATACGTTAATGAAAGAAAGGCATTTAACGGATTCTTAAAAGGAATTTTAAAAGCATGAAGGACGTATTCAAAGGATTTTAAAAAGATTTATATGAAGGCTTTTAAAAGGTAAGGTCGTAGAAAAAAAAAATTATTAAAGTTTTTTTTTTCTTTTCTTTTTCTTTTCTTTTTTTAAGTTTTTTATTAAATAGAACAATTTGGTATGCATAGCTAATTGCTTTTAAACAGCAAACCTTCTTGCAATAAAAAAATCCAACCACTTACTTCTGTCCAACAAAATAGGATTATTGCATGCTTCAAATGCCTCTTTAAAATCCAAATCTGTCTTATACAATTCTTTAAGAAAATCAAAACCTGAAATACTAGAAATTTAATTTTGGAACTTAAAACCTTTTTTACTTGATAGCTTCTACTATATTTATTGGTCAATTATATGTTTCATTTACAAAAATTGAAACTTTGAAGATACTCTACCCATGTTTCATATTTCGATTCAATTTTGGTTTGCCGTACAATATACTGTAATGCATGATTGTCCGAATAAATCACAAACTCGGTATACATCAAGTAATGTCTCCACTTCTTTAATGATTGCATAACTGCATAAAATTCCTTGTCATAAGAAGAATATTTCCTTCTTGTCTCATTCAGTTTTTCACTAAAATAAGCTACAGGTCTGTCTTCTTGACTTAACACAGCTCCAATAGCTTCTCCACTGGCATCACATTTCACTTGAAAAGGTTTGTTAAAATCAGGCAAAACTAAGATAGGCTTTTCTGTTATCTTTTGTTTCAACAACTGGAAATTTGTCTCTACTTCATCAGTCCATATAAATGGTTGTTTTTCCTTCTTTATGGTTTCAATAATAGGAGCATTGATCTTACTAAAATTCCTTATGAATTTTCTATAAAAACTAGCAAGACCATGGAAGCTTCTTACCTCAAAAACACTCTTAATTGAAGGCCATTCTATGATTTCCTTTATCTTCTCTGGATCCATCTTCAATCCATCCGCAGAACAACAAAGCCTAAATACATCAACTCTTCCTTCATGAATGAACATTTTTTTTAAATTTACCAGGAAATTTTCCTGATGTAACTTTCTTGAGACATAATTCAGATGTCTCAAGTGTTCTTATTTATATTTGTTGTAAATTAATATAACATCCAGATATACTATTACAAATTTACCAGTAAATTATTTTAGTACTTCATTCATAATCATCATAAATGTACTAGGAGCATTTGATAATCTAAACGGCATTACCATCCATTCATAAAATCCTTCATTTGTTTTAAAAGTTGTCTTCCATTCATCTCCTTCCCTTATCCTAATTTGATGATAGCCACTCTTTAAATATAGTTTTGTAAATATCTTACCCCACTTAAACAATCCATCAAATCTTCAATTCTAGGAAAAGGAAATCTATACATGATTGTTATTTTGTTGATTTATCTTGAGTCAGTGCACATTCTCCAGCCTCCATCTTTTCTTGGACTCAACACTGTTGGCACTGCACAAGGACTCAAACTTTCTCTGATCAGTTCTTTATCTAACAGTTCATGTACTTTCTTCCTAATTTCTTCATTTTCTGTGGGATTCATCCTGTATGTTGCTTTATTTGGAAAATTTGCTCCTGTAATTTTAAAGGAAAACATACACACATCAAAAAATTAATCAGAATTTGACCTGAATTATCATCAACTCAGAAATTTTGAAGGATGAGTAAAACCTCCCTGATTTGGAATTTACGCACACATTCACCAAGGTGCAGAGGAATTGCAATTTTCTTCTATCAAATCCCTATCTATCAAAACAGTAAATCGCCAGCTAAAGGAACCCACTCCTTTGCGTGTAAACTTTTTTTGTATTTTTGGAATAAAAAATGAAGTCATTTTTCCTCGAAGCTTCATGCTCCTACATCACTTACATTGATCGGGTCCGAAGCTGAAGCACTACGTTAATGACATTCACGCAAAGAAAATTACCAGACGTGAAGGTATGAAAGCATTTTAAACATCAAATTGTTTTGAAAAGGGCTCATACGTTAATGAAAGAAAGGCATTTAACAGATTCTTAAAAGGAATGTTAAAAGCATGAAGGATGTATTCAAAGTATTTTAAAAAGCTTTATATGAAGGCTTTTAAAAGGTAAGTAAGGTCATATAAAAGGTTTTTTTTTTTTTTTTTTTTTTTGGTAAAGGGTTTCGTAAAGGAAAGGGATTTTAACTTTTTATGGCATGAGTTTTAAAAAAAAAGGCATGTGTGAAGTTTTTTGTAATGGAGAGAAGAAATATAGTTTTTTTTAGAAAAGGAAATTTTTAGAAGCAAGGTATTTGATGCATAAGTAGACTCGTCTCTCTGTGGAAGCCAAGCAACGAGGTCATGGGAAAAGCCAAAAGGCTAAAGAAAAAACATAATATGTTTGAGATCTTTTTAGATCTGAAAATAAAGAGGCAAAAAGATGCCTATGCATTAAAATTCATAAAATAATCTGTCGATGATAACATTCCCCCTCTAATTTTAGATTCCAAGACAACCAAGGAGGCTTGGATGCCCTTGAGATGTGTTTTGGTGCAAGGGGGAGCATTGAATTTGAAGATGAAGATGGATCTGTAGCAGCAAATCTAAAACGAGATGAAACGTTTATTGAATCCCACTGTGCTCAACCACAAGTGGATGATGTTTTTGAAGAAATTGCAGAAGCAATAGAGAAGGAGCATGAATATGCTTGTGAATCCCACTATGCACAGCCACAAGTGGATGAAGAAAATCCAGCAACGGAGTTTGCTGACGAAGATTTGGTGTTTCCAGCAACAGAGCTTGCTAATGAGGATATGATGAATCTAGCAACAGATATTTTTGATGAAGACTTGATGATTCCATCAACAGAGTTTGTTGATGATGACTTTTTTATTCTAGCAACACAGCTTGTTGATGATGATGTGGCGATTCCAGCAATAGAACTTTTTGATGATGAAATGGTGAATACAACAACAGAGCTTGTTGATGTAGATTTGGTGAATCCAGCAACACAGTTTGCTGATGAGAGTGAAATTGTTATTGAAGCAGTCATTTCTATGATAAATCCAGAGACTAATATTGTTGATGTAAATTTTGACAGAGAATTTTTGGCTAATGATGATTGGTTGCAAATGATGTAACAAAAACATGATATCGATATGATGCTATGTGGTGAGATAATCCCACTCAAGTCAGTGGAAGACAACATGTTTGCAGTAGCACAGGTTAGTGAAGAAGAGACAAAGATAGAGACTTAGACAATGATAGAAGTAGATGCAGAGAGGGAAGCCCACAAAGAGAAAATAGAGATAGAGGCAGAAGCAGAGAAGGAAGTGCATCAGGAGAAAGTTTCCATAGTAGAGCAGAAGGAACAAAATGAAGAGAAAAATATAAATACAGAGACAGAAACAAAGATAAAGAAAGATGCAAATAAAGAAGTCTTCAATGGAAAAGCAAAAAAAGAGATAGAGGCAGAAGCAGAGAAGGAAACACAACAGGAGAAAGGTATCATTGCAGAACAAAAATACCAGAACCAATTTCATTCTGAAAATATTTTTAATTCTAACATTCATTTCTAGTGTGCAAGTACACATGATGATTATGAAGAGGACTTGAAGTTCCTTGAAACATGGCTTGCAACACCATGTCTAGATGAGGTCTACACAGAAGTTGTAGATATGAATGTTGAAGACAACATGCATGATGAACACATCAATGAAATTTTCAAGTATTGGATTTATGAAGAGATAATATATTATTTTGATCTTATGTTGCAACAGAATGAGGATGAAAAGCGCACTACATAAAACAATATGTGGTAGTAACCCACATACAAGTTATTTCTTGAAGATGTCTAGGACATGCTTAAACAGTTTGGAACAATAGCAAACCTGCACCATCAAATCAAGAATCTGAGGTTTAAAGAATACAATGAGACAAAAATGATGAAACAATTTAGAGGCTACAATATTTGGAAGAAGAGAAGAAGAAAACCAAATCTAGTTGAAGTCAATTTTTTTAAATTGTAAGCCTTGCCTGTAGGACAGACTGTGTGATTTAATTAAATTTTATGTAGTTTTTAATTTAATGTAGTGTTAGATATTCCAGACCCCAACCACTTACTAGGTTTTAAACCATCCCCAATGAGTCTGTTGATTCAACAACTAAATGAATATGCTCAGTTTTCTGTACCCTAAATCCCATCATCAATAATATTGGCCCAATGAGAAAGTTGCTTGAAGAACACTGAGAGCCATGGCCAAAAATGGATTGGTCTGCTCCTAAATGCTGAAACCTATTTTATCATGTCCAAATCTAAATCATTCTATTTGTTTTCTGAGTCTAAAATAAATCGTTCCTCGGGCTTTGAATGGACCTTTAATAAATGCTACATAATACAGACAGTGGCAGCAACTGGATGACAATCACAGTTATATATATCAAACTCCAGAGTGTCTCAGCTCTATCAAAGTGAAATAATCTTGTTTCCATAACTCGTTTTTGCTCAAGTCAATTTCCTCTCATCAGTTTTTTATATTTTGAAGCTGGTTGAAGCCATCCTCTGCGCCGAAGGATCCTGTTCAACTGAAGATACCACCAGAAACCCTCTCACTCGTCAAATACCTGCAAAAGAGGTATTTCTCGATATTTTGACCTACAAACCTTAAAAATTATACCATCTATGAACTGAAAGAGATTAAGATAAGAGAATTAACTGTTTAAATTTCCCAAAAATAGGCCAAACCCTGGCCATTTTTTTTCCAAGAATCCTGAATTCCTCTATCAGCCTTTCAAAGCCAAAAAATCCCTTTTTTCAGTCTTATCCATCCAGAAAACCTCTGTTTTTTGTCCTAGACTCTTGCTTAGATTCCCAGATTCTTAAATTGTCCCAGATTTTCTTGAAATTCCTCTGTTTCTACAAATTAACTACTGAAAAAAGTACAATCTTGCTTTAGTTATCCTAAAAATGACAAAGAATCGGACTACACCTAAATTTGGGGGTCCCAAAGCTTCTAAAGCTATGACAATCAAGCCTTCCAAGCCTGAATCCTAAAAAATAAATAAACCTACTCCAGTAATCACTGCCTATATTGCTGCCACTGTTAATCCCCTTCAACCTCCAATTTCCACTCAAGAAAACATTCCTTTAACTGATTTAGATTATAAGATTGCAGACCCTGTAGTGGGATTTAATCTACTAGTGATTCATAACTGGTGTCATGGTAAGTTTTTGGATAAAAATCAAGATGACATACCTATTTGGGAGTCCAATTTGCCCAAATATGTAGTTCATGTTACTCATCCAGCCCAAGACCTTGTTAGAGTGTGTCAGCAGCATTATGTTCCTGATCATAGATCCATTGTCAATGCAAATAAGGCGATTTTGTTTTCCATTACAGCAGAATATATAAATGAGATGCTTCAATTTAAATTTGATCCCAGAGTAGTTCCATTGTCTATTGAATCATTAACCCGGTTATATTTAGGGATGGATTTTCCTAAGAGGCTTATGGACTTTCAGAATTTCATGCCTGCATATATAGACATCCCAGAGGTTAATCCTCCTTATTCCACTTCAAATTTTCCTGAAGCTTCTAGACATGTGATTTCCATGTTATCATTTATACTAGGATACTTTAATGATGAATTCACAGATGCATCCATCATTGGTTTTCTATCTACATTGTCTCTTAGGCAGCCTCCTGCCATGATCTTTGACTTTGCTAGATTCATTGCTGATAGCATCCATCATCAGTTGATGACATTGTCTAATGAAAGAGTTTTTATTGTCTAATGAAGGATTTTTTAGATATTCATCATATCTATTCCATTTGTTTCTATTTTTTCAAGCTGAGCATTTTCCCATTGCTTTAAAAAAGATGAATGTAGAGGGTCAGCCTCTATCAGTGATATTTTGGACATCCTTGATCAGAAAGGAAGGAAATGAATTCAGTTATAAATATTTTGTAAACTTATTCATCAGGCCAGCCATGAATTTACTATACAAGTCAGAACAGCCCAGAGTGAGTGAAGAAATGAAAAGAATATTACAGTTGTCTGAACAATGAAAAGTAGGAGACTGGTACTTATATGAGGGACACATAGAAATAAGAATATTTGGAACCAATTTTCCCCCTTATAAGTTACCTAAATTTTTGACCATCGGGGTTTTTTCATTGGAATATTTAAGGCAAGTTTTAAATGCAGATGCTATAAAATTCATGGCTTCAAAGAAAAAGACTCAGTTTAAGTTGAAGAACCAGATTGGCCCTTTCATAGTAAACAGTAGGGAGGCTGAGAAAGAAATATCCAGAATATTATCAGAATATCAATTTCAAGAAATTTTTCAGTGGAATTATGACCCCCAGGGTTTCCCCAGTGCTATAAGGGTCAAATGCAAGCTTCAACCTTTTATACATGATTCAAAGCCTAATATTGAAAAAATTTCCAATCAAATAGAATGGGTGGAAAACAAATTAGTAGACCCTACAGTTAATACAAAAACAGTGAAGAAAGGCACATGTAAAACAGTGAAGCTGAGAAGGAAAAACAAAACAGTTTATATGATTTTGGTTTTTTACTGTTGATAAGGATCTTTTTACAGCAGTGAAAGGGTAAAAGGGAAATCCAAGTATGACAATGAAATGATATGACAGTAAATTATTTTTTCTACCACAATGAAAATTTCATTTTACAACTGTTAAAAGGTTAATATATCAGTTGAAAATGTATCAGGCTAAACAACAGGGTCAAAGAGTATCAAAAAAGAAACAGCCAACAAATTTTTACTACTGTAATTTCTCTATTTTTACAACAGTGAAGAGATAAATGAATAGCATGAAAGAGTATCAGGAAGAAAGGTAGTGTTAAAGGATATAGAGTGGAAAGAGTATCCATGAATTCATCTTTCAAAAGATATTTGCAAAGTGCCAGCAAGCATGGACAGCTACTCAAACAAACAGTTTTTGTTTAGATAAGATATCACTATTTTTTCTAGATAAGAGGACAGCTTGCTAAGTTTTTAAGCAGTTGTCCCTCTTAATGTGTAAAGATATTTTTATTTCCTATAGTTTTTCCTAGATTTCTCTAGGATATTTTGTAATAGATATTTTTTATAAATACTTCAGTTTATGAAGTGTTTAGTGTGGAATAAAATTGCTAAGAACATTGTAGACATTTTGATGGTACGTTGGAGGCTCACATGTGTTGATTTCAAAGCAGCAATCTAGACAATAGCCAATTGGACTTCATAATTCAGGATTCATGCGATAATTTGAAGAGTAAAGTGCATCTATCTTGTCATTTTTTACTTTATGAGTTCCATTCATTTCATATATGTTGTTCAATCTTAATGATTAAGTAGGAGTATTAATTCAGGACTAGTGTTAGAACTCCCGGTCTTAACTACTTAATCATTTAAATTTTTTCTGCTAATTTCCGGATTTAGGAATTCTTAATTGCTCCTAGTCCCGTTTTACCCCTACCTCCTTCCTCTTTTTCCGGATCAAAGGATTCTTCATTTCCCTTTATCCCGAAGCAAGCCATCCCATCAAAACAGTCTATCCAAATCTCTGAGGGTTATCTACCTTGCCCTGAATACATTAGCATCCTCTTGGCCTTTCCTTCTAGTTTTGTTTGCTAGACTTTGACTCCATAGCCCAATGGACTAGTAGATCCCTCTTTAATTTGTCTTTAAGTAATCTTATTTTCCACCAAGCATTTCAAAACCAAAACCAATTGTTCTATCATAACTACCCTAAAACATTAAACAAAAACAAAGTTAAATCATAAAGAGAGAGCCCTCTCTGAAATTTAGGAAGGCTAGATCCTAAATTTCCAAAGTAGGTTTGTGGTTATCTTGTACTATTTCTCTTGAACCTGGAGAAATTACTGAGTGATAACATAATGGCGACCATACTAGAGAAGACTAACCTTTTCTTCAGAAATATTTTACAGGTTCAGATCTGATCTATGATGGTGGACAGTGATCAGACATACAAAGGTTAAAATCATCCACATGGCGACTCCATTGTCCAAGATCCAGAACTTCAAAGTTTAGAAGAAACACCATAACCAAAAATCCATATTCCAAATCATTAATGGGTATACAAGATGACAGGGTATGTGGCAAACCTTTCATCTCATGAGATTTTCAATGAACTCAAGGATGTGTTATTAGAACTTCAGCTTGATGACGATTTTTTAAGAGCTTTCTTTCTTATTTTGAAATCAAGAAAATATTCTCCTAAACTTAAAATATGTGTTCTTGAGTTAGTTTCTGAAAAATATGAAAATGACATTAAACTTTTGCATTCTCCAATTCAGTCCTATAATTTCCAAGATCCTAAAGAATTCTTGGAAAATCTTCCTTCTCCTAAGCAAGAGGAAATTGTACTACCTTTTGACTTGCAGATTGAGGATGATTATTCTTTCAAGCACAAGACTAAAGAAATAGTTTCAGGATTTAATATTAAGAATACAACTAATCAATTGGTCATTGAAAGCCTTGAAGCACAAATCATACATTATGTTTTTGATGATCCTATAGCAAATTATATGGAGACTATTTTTAGCTCAAGTCTGCAAACATGTTTTATCTATGAGGATCAAATATATCAGCAATTTCCATTTCACATCATATCATTGATTATGAATACACATGATCAAATTATGCTTCCAAGTTTGATGACAAGAAGTCAAATTATCCATTCATTTTGACAACTACTTGACTGGCTTCATTGGAATTTTTGTATTACCTGATTCAATAAAATTAACAGTAGATTAAAGTAGGTAGATGAGTGCAAATAAACTCAAAGCTCTAAGCATTTTTTTAGTATTCAGTTTTTAGCTAGTTTTGCAATAATTCATTAAGATTTAAAGCCAAGGAGAAGGTCCTAACGATATTTAAGTTCTATCAGTTTGGTTTGAAAATTTCAATATGTTCTTTTAGTTTCAGATCAGATTTCAGTTTGCAGAAAAAGGACTAAATTCAGTTCAAGATTTTCAGTCACAGAGATGTTATAATAAAGCAAATGCATATTTGGGATTGGCTCAAAGGATCAGGCTACTAGTCGACGGTGTTCTTGACATCTCACAAGGAGATGCCATCCCCATCTGAAGGCGTTTTTAGGGTCCTATAAATATAGGATTCATAATTTTGAATTAACTCTTGATAGTCTTGTAAATATGTACATACCTTGCTTTCTGCAAGTTGTTTTCCCATATTTTGAAAAAATAAAATCAAAAAATCAAAAATCAAAAGGAGGGTAAAATTCCTAAAAGAAAAATCAAAGGACTTAGAAAAAATAATATACCCCAAAAGAAAAAAGAAATAAAACATGAAAGTGTGCAAATTCAAATGCCACTTTATGAGAAGGAAATGTTAGGGACTATGTTAGGAACTGTTATAATAAGGGACTATACTAGTGATATAGGGACCTATTTATGAGAAGGAAATGTTAGCAATACTGCATGCACTAAAGAAATGGCGAACTAACCTAATGGGAAGACACTTCAAGGTAAAAACCGATCATGATAGTCTTAAACACTTTTTGGAACAAAGGCTATCGTCAGAGGAGCAGCAAAAATGGGTCACAAAGATGTTGGGTTATGACTTTGAAATAATCTACAAAAAAGGAAAGCTTAATGTTGTTGCAGATACACTCTCAAGAAAGGATGAAGAGGTGGAAGCATTGCTTTGTGCCATTTCTATTATCCAACCAGATTGGATAACTGAAGCAAGAGATGAATGGAAGAAGGACAAAGATGTATGGACACTCATTCAAAAGTTGCAGCAAGATCCTAGTACATCCGATACATTTAGTTGGAAAAATGATTCCTTATGGTACAAAGATCGCTTATATCTTTGCAAGAATTCCCAACTAAAACAAAAGATTCTTCTGGAATTGCACACTTCTCCTTTAGGAGGACACTCAGAATTTTTAAAAACTTACCACAGGTGAAGAAAGAATTTTTTTGGGATGGCCTTAAATCTGATATTCAAAAATTTGTGGCAGAATGTTTGGTTTGCCAGCAAAATAAAGTGGAAACAATTAAGACCTCGGGACTTCTACAACCTTTATCCATTCCAAGTCAACGTTGGGAGGAGATTTCAATGGATTTTATCACATGTTTACCTAAGTCCGAAGGAAAGAGTGTCATCATGGTGGTAGTTGATAGACTTACTAAGTATGCACACTTTTGTGCATTATCTCATCCATTTAAAGCAAGTACAGTTGCTACTACATTTATGGACAGAATTCAAAAGCTACATGGAAGCCCAAGGGTTATTGTGAGCAATAGAGATCCCATTTTTACTGGAAATTTTTGGACGGAGTTATTTTCTTGTTTGGGTACTCAATTAGCTCATAGCTCATCTTATCATCCTCAATCTGATGGTCAAACCGAGATAGTAAATAAATGTTTGGAAGGATATCTTCGTTGTTTTGTATCTGATAAACAAACACAATGGGTCAAGTGGTTACCTCTTGCCGAATGGTGGTATAACACTTCCTTCCATACTGCAGCAAAAATGAGCCCATTTATGGCACTTTATGGATATCATCCACCATCCATCACATCATCTTTAAGGGAAAATTCGAAGGTTCAAGCAGTGGAAGATCACATCGAGCATCAGCAAGAAGTTCTCCAACTCTTAAAGGATAACCTGAACTTGGCACAAAATCGAATGAAACAACAGGCAGATCAACATCGCAGCGAGAGAAGTTTTGATGTAGGAGATTGGGTATTTTTACGGCTACAATCATACAAACAAATGTCCCTCAAGCAAGCTAAGAAGGATAATAAATTATCACCAAAGTACTATGGTCCTTACAAGGTGTTGCAAAAGATTGGTTCTATGGCATACAAATTGGAGCTTCCTGCTTCTTCGCGAGTACATCCAGCTTTCCATGTTTCATGCTTAAAAAAGGTTATAGGTGAAAATCTTCCAGTTCAAACAATATTGCCAGAACTTGATGAGGAAGGAAAAATCATATTGGAACCCGAAGCGGTCATGGAAACAAGAACTCGACAGCTACGGAATCGATCAATTTCAGAGTATCTCATCAAGTGGAAGAACTTACCCACTGAAGATTCTACATGGGAGGATGAGAATTTTATATAGAAGCACTCGGAGCTACTCAAGCGTTGAGGACAACACTTTTTTGAAGGAGAGGGGCATGTTAGGTCCCTATATCACTAGTATAGTCCCTTATTATTGTTAGTGTAACCCCTTTATTGTTATTATTGTACCCTTGTAACCCCCATTTTGTTATTATTGTGCCCTTAAATTATTATTGTTAGGTCGGCTAGGATTACATTGAGGCCCACTAGGATTACATTATGGCCCCATGGACTCCTATATATAGAAAGGAGGTTTTGTAAATTGTATCATCCAAGAATTGTTCATTTATGTAATGTATTGGAGGTTGCCCCCTCGAAGAGGCTCATTTCTAAGGTGTTGATATCTCTTTTCCTCTCTTTTTGGAGCTGGTTACACAACAATGGACCTCTAATAAATGCTACATATAATGGTTTATATTGAAAAGGTTAAACTATTGAATAAATCGTTATATGCATTCCCGACTGGTAAGAGAACCTGCCCCAACTGTTTTAAAGAATTTCGAGCCTCTTTTTAAACCGTTTCTTGCCCTGAAGCTGAATTGCCCACTGTTCTTTTATATTTTGAAGCTGGTTGAAGCCATCCTCTACGCTGAAGGATCCTATTCAACTGAAGATACCACCAGAAACCCTCTCGCCCGTCAAATACTTGCAAAAGAGGTATTTCTCGATATTTTGACCTACAAACCTTCAAAATTATACCATCTTGTAGGTTTTAACCCTGAACAAAAATTATCTACACACGAATCTTATAACAGAAAATAAACAATAGCGAGAGCATAAAACATAAAACAGATAAACACAGAGATTTTCCCCTGGATCCCAAATCGGGACGACCAGCTTGATTTTTCATTATATTCTTTTTAGTGTTACAACACATATATATACATGCCGAAGCATACATAAACCCCAATCCATTAACCCTGGATTAGAACATAACCGTAGTTCCCTTGACCGGATCTACAAAAATACCAGGGGCCGAAAACTATCGAACCCCAAAACCATGTGCAAAACCATGCACAAAACCATGGGCGGATCCGCCTATGAGTGGGTCCGCACAAAAAACAAATTTTGGCCAGGGCGCTGCCCCGGACCCCAACGGTGGGGACTGCTTCGCCCCTCGTGACCCCCCAGCTACGCCCGACGCAACATACAGCGCGTGGGGCTAATCGTGGAAAAAATATAACACATACCCAACACATCTGTGAACTGAAAGAGATTAAGATAAGAGAATTAACTATTTAAATTGCCCAAAAACAGGCCAAACCTTGGCCATTTTTTTTCCAAGAAGCCTGAATTCCTCTATCAGCCTTTCAAAGCCAAAAAATCCATTTTTCAGTCTTATCCATCCAGAAAACCTCTGTTTTTTGTCCTGAACTCTTGCTCAGATTCCCAGATTCTTAGATTGTCCCAAATTTGCTTGAAATTCCTCTGTTTCTACAAATTAACTACTGCGAACAGTATAATCTTGCTTTAGTTATCCTAAAAATGACAAAGAAGCAGAATACACCTAAAGCTGGGGGTCCCAAAACTTCTAAAGCTATGACAGTCAAGCCTTCCAAGCCTGAATCCTCAAAAATAGATAAACCTACTCCAGTAATCACTGCCAATATTGTTCCCACTGTTAATCCCCTTCAACCTCCAATTTCCACTGAAGAAAGCATTCCTTTAACTTATTTAGAATACAAGATTGCAGACCCTATAGTGGAATTTAATCTACTAGAGATTCATAACTGGTGTCATAGTAAGTTTTTGGATAAAAATCAAGATGACATGCCTATTTGGGAGTCCAATATTCCCAAATATGTAGTTCATGTTACTCATCCAGCCCAAGACCTTGTCAGATTATGTCAGCAGCATTATGTTCCCGATCATAGATCCATTGTCAATGCAGATAAGGCGATTTTGTTTTCCATTACAGCAACATCTATAAATGAGATGCTTCAATTTAAATTTGATCCCATAGTAGTTCCATTGTCTATTGAATCATTCACCCAGTTATATTTAGGGATGGATTTTCCTAAGAGGTTTATGGTCTTTCAAAATTTCATGCCTGCATATGTAGACATGCCAAAGGTTAATCCTCCTTATTCCACTTCAAAGTCCCCTGAAGCTTCTAGACAACTGATTTCCATGTTATCATTTATACTAGGATACTTTAATGATGAATTCACAGATGCATCCATCATTGGTTTTCTATCTACATTGTCTCCTGGACAGCGTCTTGCCATGATCTTTGATTTTGCTAGATTCATTGCTGATAGCATCCATCATCAATTGACAACATTGTCTAATGCAGGATTTTTTATTGTCTAATGAAGGATTTTTTAGATATTCATCATATCTATTCCATTTGTTTCTATTTTTTCAAGCTGAGCATTTTCCCCTTGCTTTAAAAAAGGTGAATGTAGAGGGCCAACCTCTATCAGTGATATTTTGGACATCCTTGCTCAAAAAGGAAGGAAATGAATTCAGTTATAAATATTTTGCAGACTTGTTCATCAAACCAGCCATGAATTTACTATACAAGTCAGAACAGCCCAGAGTGAGTGAAGAAATGAAAAGAATATTACAGTTGTTTTAACAATGAAAAGTAGGAGACTAGTACTTATATGAGGGACACACAAAAATAAGAATATTTGGAACCAATCTGTCCCCTTATAAGTTACCTAAATTTTTGACCATCAGGGTTTTTTCATTGGAATATTTAAGGCAAGTTTTAAATGCAGATGCTATAAACTTCATGGCTTCAAAGAAAAAGACTCAGTTTAAGTTGAAGAACCAGATTGGCCCTTTCATAGTAAACAGTAGGGAGGCTAAGAAATAATTATCCAGAATATTATCAGAATATCAATTTCAAGAAAGTTTTCAGTGGAATTATGACCCCCAGGGTTTCCTCAGTGCTATAAGGTTCAAATGCAAGCTTCAACCTTTTATACATGATTCAAAGCCTAATATTGAGAAATTTTCCAATCAAATAGAATAGGTGGAAAACAAATTAGTAGACCCTACTGCTAATACAAAAACAGTGAAGAAAGGCAAATGTAAAACAGGGAAGCTGAGAAGGAAAAACAAAACAGTTTATGTGATTTTGGTTTTTTTACTGCTGATAAGGATACTTTTACAGCAGTGAAAGGGTAAAAGGGAAATCCAAGTATGACAATGAAATGATATGACAGTAAATTAATTTTTCTACCATAGTGAAAATTTCATTTTAAATCTGTCAAAAGGTTAATATCTCAGTTGAAAATGTATCAGGCTAAACAACAGGGTCAAAGAGTATCAGAAAAACAATAGCCAGCAAATTTTTACTATTGTAATTTCTATATTTTTACAACAGTGAAGAGATAAATGAACAGCGTGAAAGAGTATCAGGAAGAAAGGCAGTGTTAAAGGATATAGAGTGGAAAGAGTATCCATGAAGTCATCTTTCAAAAGATATTTTCAAAGTGCCAGCAAGCATGGACAGCTACTCAAACAAACATTTTTTTGTTAGATAAGATATCACTATTTTTTCTAGATAAGAGGACAACTTGCTAAGTTGTTAGGCAGTTTTCCCTCTTAATGTGTAAAGATATTTTTATTTCCTAGAGTTTTTCCTAGATTTCTCTAGGATATTTTGTAATAAACATTTTGTATAAATACTTCAATTTATGAAGTGTTTAGTGTGGAATAAAATTGCTAAGAACATTATAGACATTTTACTGGTACGTTGGAGGCTCACATATGTTGATTTCAAAGCAGCAGTCTAGACAATAGCCAATTGGACTTCATAATTCAGGATTCATGTGATAATTTGAAGAGTAAAGTGCATCTATCTTATCATTGTTTGGTTTCTGAGTTCCATTCATTTCATATATGTTGTTCAATCTTAATGATTAAGTAGGAGTATTACTTCAGGACTAGTGTTAGAACTCCTTGTCTTAACTACTTAATCATTTAAATGTTTTTTTCAGATTTCCGGATTTAGGAATTCTTAATTGCTCCTAGTCCCGTTTGACCCCTGCCTCCTTCCTCTTTTTCTAGATCAAAGGATTCTTCATTTTCCTTTATCCCGAAGCAATCCATCCCATCAAAATAATCTATCCAAATCTCTTAGGGTTATCTACCTTGCCCTAAATACATTAGCATCCTCTTTGCCTTGCCTTCTAGTTCTATTTGCAAGACTTTGACTCCATAGCCCAATGGACTAGTATATCCCTCTTTAGTTTGTCTTTAAGTAATCTTATTTTCCACCAAGCATTTCAAAACCAAAACCAATTGTTCTATCATAACTAGCCTAAAACATTAAACAAAAACAAAGTTAAATCATAAAGAGAGAGCCCTCTCTGAAATTTAGGAAGGCTAGGTCCTAAATTTCCAAAGTAGGTTTGTGGTTACCTCAGACTATTTCTCTTGAACCTGGAGAAATTACTGAGTGATAACATAATGGCGACCATACTGGGGAAGACTAACCTTTTCTTCAGAAATATTTTACAGGTTCATATCTGATCTATGATGGTGGACAGTGATCAGACATACAAAAGTTAAAATCATCCACCTGGCGACTCCATTGTCCAAGAACCAGAACTTCAAAGTTCAGAAGAAACACCATAACCAAAAATCCATATTCCAAATCATTAATGGTGATACAAGATGACAGGGTCTGTGGCAAACCTTTCAGCTCATGAGATTTTAAATGAACTCAAGGATGTGTTATTATAACTTCAGCTTGATGACGATTTTCTAAGAGCTTTCTTTCTTCTTTTGAAATCAATAAAATATTCTCCTAAAATTAAACTATGTGTTCTTGAGCTAGTTTCTGAAAAATATGAAAATGACATTAAAATTTTGCATTCTCAAATTCAGTCCTATAATTTCCAAGATCCTAAAGAATTCTTGGAAAATCTTCCTTCTCCTAAGCAAGAGGAAATTGTACTACCTTTTGACTTGCAGATTGAGGATGATTATTCTTTCAAGCACAAGACTAAAGAAATAGTTTCAGGATTTAATATTAAGAATACAACTAATCAATTGGTCATTGAAAGCCTTGAAGCACAAATCATACATCATGCTTTGATGATCCTATAGCAAATTATATGGAGACTATTTTTAGCTCAAGTCTGCAAGCATGTTTTATCTATGAGGATCAAATATATCAGCAATTGCCATTTCACATCATATCATTGATTATGAAGACACATGATCAAATTATGCTTCCAAGTTTGATGACAAGAAGTCAAATTATTTATTCATTTCGACAACTACTTGATTGGCTTCATTGGCATTTTTGTATTACCTGATTCAATAAAATTAACAGTAGATTACAGTAGGTAGATGAGTGCAAATAAACTCAAAGCTATGAGCATTTTTTCAGTATTCATTTTTCAGCTAGTTTTGAAATAATTCATTAAGATTTAAAGCCAAGGAGAAGGTCCTAAAGATATTTAAGTTCTAACAGTTTGGATTCACAATTTCAGTATGTTATTTTAGTTTCATTTCAGATTTCAGTTTGCAGAAAAAGGACTAAATTTATTTCAAGAGTTTTAGTCACAGAGATGTTATAACAAAGCAAATGCATGTTTGGGATTGGCTCAAAGGATCAAGCTACTAGTCGACGGTGTTCTTGACATCTCACAAGGAGATGCCATCCCCATGTGAAGGCGCTATTAGGGTCCTATAAATATAGGATTCATAATTTTGAATTAACTCTTGATAGTCTTGTAAATATGTACATACCTTGCTTTCTGCAAGTTTTTTTCCCATATTTTGAAAAAATAAAATCAAAAAATCAAAAATAGGGTAAAAGTCCTAAAAGAAAAATCAAAGGACTTAGAAAAAATAATATACCCCAAAAGAAAAAATAAATAAAACATGAAAGTGTGCAAATTCAAATGCCACTACTTTTTCCTTTGTTACTGATGATTATGGCAGAGTGTCAATAAATGTCGTAATCCATGATGAGTTGAACTACTTAATCTTGACTTGTCATGTTTCAATTTTATTGTTGTAGAATAGTGAATAAAAATTAGTCATACAGTTTAATCCGGACTAATCAGTAGATAGGTAAAGAATAAAGAGGAGCTCATCAGTTTAATCTGAGCCCTCGGATGATATAAGGTAGATTTAGATAGTTTTTATGATTTTCAAAACAATAAAATGTTCAAGTTTGCTAGCTCAAATGCACCTGAAAAATGGAAAAACAAATGTTAGATTAAAATTTGGGTAGGTAGAAAGAAGTGGGAAGAAGCTTATAAATATTCATCACTGAGCAAAATTACTAATTTCCCTTCCTCTATAGTTATTTTGCATTCTAGACTTCCAGTCAAAGAGGCTCAGAGCATTTCTCTAACTTCTGTTGGGACTAGACCCAAGGCTCAATGACTATTAAGTTAAATGTGTTGAATTTTTATGTTAATCCCTAATTGTCATCATTTAACACTACATTCATCCATTTGCACTTCAAATTTCATAAGTAAAGATTTTTTTTTACTTAATGAAAAAGAAAAATCCCTTTGATTAATTCCCTTCATTCATAAAAGTATAAAAGCCCTCCAAAAGTATTATATTCGAAGTTAAAGTGGTTAAATTATAAATGGTTGAAGCTTTTTGCTTATTATATTGTCACTTTGCTTAAGTTATGTAATTACATTTTGCTGTTTTCATTGTCCATTTTTTCATATTAACTCCTAATTTATCTATTAATTCCCTATAAGAGTCCTTGTCTTGTTATTATAAATCTTTTTATTTTATTGTCCCTAAAAACCCACTATTATAATTTTTAATGCCAAGGTAATTACCCACATGTTGAAACAAAATCCCAAAGATATCCCTTTGGCATAAAACTAACCATATAAATATTCCCACCCCATATAATAAAAATACACTTACATCAGTCTATTACTATATAATAAAAATAAAATACAAAAAACTTTAAACATGTTTTATATATGTTTAAATCAAAAAATATTCCCCGAGTTTTTTCTAAAGTTTAATCTAAGCTAAACTTTAGAACCCCCATACCTTTGTAAATATATTTATCTTTCCATGCTTTAACCCAAGGTATCATTGGGATCAGCTTTCCCATGGTATTTTATCCCCACAATACTTAAAGCCTTCCCGTATGTATAGTCCACCATGTAAATAGCCTCACGCTATACCCCGGTTAACTCTTGTTAACCCGCCTCATGCGTTTACCTTATATATATAAGCTTAGTCTATATATATAACCCATTACCAAGACCCCGCATCCATATAATCTTCCCATTTGTAAAAATTTGGTTATAACCACATCTATGCAAAGTTTTATATATACATATATCATTACCCTATTCATATAAATTTCTCGGTCCCACCCATCTTTCCACCGCAACTCTTAACTTAATCTTGACCGTTCGCTTGATTAAAACAAATCCAACAATGCGCGTTCAGTTTTGCGCTCTGAAACTAATCCTTCAATGTTTGATTAAATTCACGCGATAAAATTTGTTTTGAAATACCACCAGATGCTACGTGGCCAAAAATGATTTGATCGCATTCGAAATGCTTGAAACCACTTACCATGTAAATCCAACGCAAAACCCACTGATTATTTTCGCATTCGAAAATAAATTCGCCTCCCACCTTTGAATGGACCTCTAATAAATGCTAAATATAATGGCTTATATTGAAAAGGTTAAACTATTGAATAAATCATTGTTATATGCATTCCCGACTGGTAAGAGAACCCGTCCCGACTGTTTTAAAGAATTTCGAGCCGCCGTTTAAACCATTTCATGCCTTGAAGCTTAATTGCCCACTGTTCTTTTATATTTTGAAGCTGGTTGAAGCGATCCTCTACACCGAAGGATCCTGTTCAACTGAAGATACCACCAAAAACCCTCTCGCCCGTCAAATACCTGCAAAAGAGGTATTTATCGATATTTTGACCTACAAACCTTCAAAATTATACCATCTGTGAACTGAAAGAGATTAAGATAAGATAATTAACCATTTAAATTGCCCAAAAGCAGGCCAAACCCTGGCCATTTTTTTCTTCCAAGAAGCCTGAATTCCTCTATCAGCCTTTCAAGGCCAAAAAATCCATTTTTTCAGTCTTATCCATCCAGAAAACCTCTGTTTTCTGTCCTGAAATCTTGCTCAGATTCCCATATTCTTCAATTGTCCCAGATTTGCTTGAAATTCCTCTATTTCTACAAATTAACTACTGCAAATAGTATAATCTTGCTTTAGTTATCCTAAAAATGACAAAGAAGCAAACTACACCTAAAGCTGGGGGTCCCAAAGCTTCTAAAGCTATGACAATCAAGCCTTCCAAGCCTGAATCCTCAAAAATAAATAAACCTACTCCAGTAATCACTGCCAATATTGTTGCCACTGTTAATCCCCTTCAACCTCCAATTTCCACAGAAGAAAGCATTCCTTTAACTGATTTGGAGTACAATATTGCAGACCTTATAGTGGAATTTAATCTACTAGAGATTCATAACTAGTGTCATGGTAAATTTTTGGATAAAAATCAAGATGACATACCTATTTGGGATTCCAATTTGCCCAAATATGTAGTTCCTATTACTCATCCAGCCCAAGACCTTGTCAGAGTGTGTCAGCAGCATTATGTTCCCGATCAGATATCCCTTGTCAATACAGATAGGAGATTTTGTTTTCCATTACAGCAGAATCTATAAATGAGATGTTTCAATTTAAATTTTATCCCAAAGTAGTTCCATTTTCTATTGAATCATTGACCCAATTATATTTAGGGATGGATTTTCCTAAGAAGTTTATGGTCTTTCAGAATTTCATGCCTGCATATGTAGACATCCCAGAGGTTAATCCTCCTTATTCCACTTCAAAGTTCCCTGAAGCTTCTAGACAGGTGATTTCCATGTTATCATTTATACTAGGATACTTTAATGATGAATTCACAGATGCATCCATCATTGGTTTTCTATCTAAATTGTCTCCTAGGCAGCCTCCTACCATGATCTTTGATTTTGCTAGATTCATTGCTGATAGCATCCATCATCAGTTGAAAACATTGTCTAATGAATGAGTTTTTATTGTCTAATGAAGGAGTTTTTAGATATTCATCATATCTATTCCATTTGTTTCTATTTTTTCAAGCTGAGCATTTTCCCATTGCTTTACAAAAGATGAATGTAGAGGGCCAGCCTCTATCAGAGATATTTTGGACATCCTTGCTTAGAAAGGAAGGAAATGAATTCAGTTATAAAGATTTTGCAGACTTATTCATCAGACCAGCCATGAATTTACTATACAAGTCAGAACAACCCAGAGTGAGTGAAGAAATGAAAATAATATTACAGTTGTCTGAACAATGAAAAGTAGGAGACCGGTACTTATATGAGGGACACGCAGAAATAAGAATATTTGGAACCAATTTTTCCCCTTATAATTTACCTAAATTTTTGACCATCGGGGTTTTTTCATTGGAATATTTAAGGCAAGTTTTAAATGCAGATGCTATAAAATTCATGGCTTCAAAGAAAAAGACTCAGTTTAAGTTGAAGAACCAGATTGGCCCTTTCATAGTAAACAGTAGGGAGGCTGAGAAAGAAATTTCCATAAGATTATCATAATATCAATTTCAAGAAATTTTTCAGTGGATTATGACCCCCAGGGTTTTCACAGTGCTATAAGGGTCAAATGCAAGCTTCAACCTTTTATACATGATTCAAAGCCTAATATTAAGAAATTTTCCAATCAAATAGAATGGGTGGAAAACACATTAGTAGACCCTACTGCTAATACAGAAACAGTGAAAAAAGGCACATGTAAAATAGTGAAGCTGAGAAGGAAAAACAAAACAGTTTATGTGATTTTGGTTTTTTACTGCTGATAAGGATATTTTTACAACATTAAAAGGGTAAAAGGGAAATCCAAGTATGACAGTGAAATGATATGACAAGTAAATTAATTTTTCTACCATAGTGAAAAGTTCATTTTAAATCTGTCAAAAGGTTAATATATCAGTTGAAAATGTATCAGGCTAAACAACAGGGTCAAAGAGTATTAGAAAAGCAACAGCCAGCAAATTTTTACTATTGTAATTTCTCTATTTTAATTTCTCTATTTTTACAACAGTGAAGAGATAAATGAACAGCATGAAAGAGTATCAGGAAGAAAGGCAATGTTAAAGGATATAGAGTGGAAAGAGTATCCATGAATTCATTTTTCAAAATATATTTTCAAAGTGCCAGCAAGCATGGACAGCTACTCAAACAAACAGTTTTTTGTTAGATAAGATATCACTATTTTTTCTAGACAAGAGGACAGCTTGCTAAGTTTTTAAGCAGTTGTCCCTCTTAATGTGTAAAGATATTTTTATTTCCAAGAATTTTTCCTAGATTTCTCTAGGATATTTTGTAATAAACATTTTGTATAAATACTTCAATTTATGAAGTGTTTAGTGTGGAATAAAATTGCTAAGAACATTATAGACATTTTACTGGTACGTTGGAGGCTCACATGTGTTGATTTCAAAATAACATTCTAGACAATAGCCAATTGGACTTCATAATTCAGGATTCATGCTATAATTTGAAGAGTAAAGTGCATATATCTTATCATTGTTTAGTTTCTAAGTTCCATTCATTTCATATATGTTGTTCAATATTAATGATTTAAGTATGAGTATTACTTCAGGACTAGTGTTAGAACTCCCCGTCTTAACTACTTAATCATTTAAATGTTTTTTGCAGATTTCCGGATTTAGGAATTCTTAATTGCTCCTAGTCCCGTTTGACCCCTGCCTGCATCCTCTTTTTCCAGATCAAAGGATTCTTCATTACCCTTTATCTCGAAGCAAGCCATCCCATCAAAATAATCTATCCAAATCTCTGAGGGTTATCTACCTTGCCCTGAATACATTAGCATCCTCTTGGCCTTGCCTTCTAGTTCTATTTGCTAGACTTTGACTCCATAGCCCAATGGACTAGTAGATCCCTCTTTAGTTTGTCTTTAAGTAATTTTATTTTCCACCAAACATTTCAAAACCAAAACCAATTTTTCTATCATAACTAGCCTAAAACATTAAACAAAAACAACGTTAAATCATAAAGAGAGAGCCCTCTCTGAAATTTAGGAAGGCTAGATCCTAAATTTCCAAAGTAGGTTTGTGGTTATCTCGGACTATTTCTCTTGAACCTGGAGAAATTACTGAGTGATAACAGCATCTTTATATTTAGAACCCAATCAGTTTTTATGGTATCGATGGTTTTCTTCTAGTAAAACATTTGTCACTTGGTCAATTTTTATGGAGGAAATGATAGCATATTATGAGGATACAAAGAAAAACACCTTCTTTAGAAAATTGATAAATCTAAGGTTTCAATGGTGAAGCGCATTGAAGACTTCCAAAAATTGAATATCAAGGTAGCTGATATTCTAAAGGAGCATAAGATTCATGTCTCCATAGGTACTTTAAAGGATAACATCCAACATTATGTTCACCTTTGGGAATCTAATTATTGGAGAAATCATTTAGGGTGGCAAGAAAAGTTGAAAGAAAAACTAGGGCAACAAGGAAGTCTACCACTCATAACTATAAAGATGTAAGTGTTGTTGCTTCTAGCCTTGCAAAATAAGCTTGGGATTTTTCATGAGTTTAACGAATCTTGAAAATAATAACCGAAATGGAATCAAGATAGGTTTAATTTTAATACAAGCTTAAAATAGAAAAAAACTATGCATGAGAGTGGTTTCATTTTTACATAAGATTGAAACATAGGAAAACTATGCTTGAGATAGGTTTGTTTCATTTTTACAGAAGCTTGAAACAGAGAAAAAATTGTGCTTGAGATAAATTTCAATGCCCCCGAAGCATAACCTACAAGGTCACATGCCCCCTGAACTTCATTTGATTCACCTAAGTAGACTACTCGTTACTAATACTTGAATGTAATGAAGGTTCATTTATGAGATTATATGAAAGACTTGACTTAACATTTATGAGATCTACTCAAAGACTTGAATCAATTATGGGAGGATTTATTTCATTTTCTAATGAGGTTGACACATTAAGCGAACTATCCTTAGGAAACATTGTTTCATTTTTTAACAAGCTTAACACAAAAAAAAAGGAATTATGCTCATAGTGACATGTTTCATTTTTTAACGAGGTTGACACAGTAAAATAACTATCCTCACAAGAACCTATTTCATTTTTTAATTAGGTTGACACAAGAAAATAACTATCCTCATATGGATTTGTTTCATTTTTTAACGAGGTTGAAAAAGTGAAAGAACCATCCTCACAGAGACCTTGATCATGGCTTCCAACTGGAAGGAGCACATGTCAAGGGAAATACCTCGATCATGGCTTCCAAGAGGTCTCCATTAGATGGAAGAACAGTTCTCTGGAAGGAACACATGTCAAGGGACTCAATAGGGATAATAAAATCGAGTTCAAATGTCCCCATTGAAGTTTTCACCATGTTAATTACCAGATCTGAGTTAAAATAAATTGAGCAAAAAGTGAGAGGCTTGCTTGCATCGGTAACAAAAAACATGGGACTGGTTGCCACATAATTAACCCATGGTGGAGTATATACCACTTCCATGTAATGAACATTCAAGGATATCAGATGGTTGGTACTCGAATCAAGACTAATAAATGAAAGCTGGTCAATAGTCACAGTTCTTCCATTGTGAGGGAAAGACATCACACAAAACATTGTCGTTACGACACTTTTCATAGCATATACATAGTCTCTTACAAGGAGAAAATTTAAATCTAAGGGGGCTTGGACTACCATAAGATCAATACAGGCATTTTTACCTTCCAAGGTTATAGGAAACTTAGGAAGGATCCCTAAAGGTTCATGAATGGTTCTGTTAAAAACTAGAAAATTTTGTGTAATAGGCACAAGCTAAGGGGAACCAAAAGCTTGCCAAGAAGTTGAGGTTAAAATACTAACAGAAGCACCTTCATTAACATTTGTGTGATGCAAATTCTTACCATAAGCCTTCACAATTATTTGGAAAGGGATGGAAGAAGAAAGACATGGTTCTTTCAGTATATTCCAATCATAGGAAATAACCTCAATACTTGGAGGGGGTTCTAAGAACGTAAACTTTGAATGGGAAATATAAACTCAAAACAAGAACTCTAGCCAGAAAACCCCAAAAAAAATGAAAAACAACCCAAAAACGAGTGTGTATTCTAGAACGAGGTTTTATTTTTTTCAAGTTTAATTTGCAACATTATTTTAAAATTGCATTAAAATAAATTTTCACGTACCAAATAAATGGAAAAAACACAATAATGTTGGTGCTAGAATACCATTTTTATTTTTTGGGTACAATTTCAACATATTTTTAGTAATGACGTTAAATATAAAATAATGTGAATTTAAACGCATTAAAATTCCAATACTTTTTATCCGTGTCGTTTAACATATAATATCATGACACTAAAAATCCATAAAAATCTAATTTTTTTCAACCATAATGTTAAAAATAAAAGATATTTCACAATTTTTCACCCATAGAATTAAAAAACATTAACTTTTCAACATATTTCAACCATGATATTATGAACAAATTATATGACTAAAATAAATCAATGAAACATAAATTATTTCTCCAAGTTATTGTTGCATTGTGAATATTTTAGACAAATGAATTCATCATAATTAAAACATATAATCCAATAAACATAAAAAAGACTCATAAGTTCAAGTAAGATCATATGGAAGTTCAAAAATCATTTTCATTGCTCAATGCAAACATCATTTATATAAATTGTCTTACACATTTACTCAAAATCACTCATATTTTCTTGCATGCCATCAAGATTCGGATCTTCAAACGAATGTGTGGATGCAGAAGAAGATGTTCAATATTCTGCTCTTTCATAAACTAGTGCCCCATCTAAGTCAACATGCACGCCCACCACATGAGGTTTCAAAATTATTTTAGATCTACGACTGGGTTTAGCAAACTTCCATCTCAAAAATGTTTCTTCAGGTAGAAACCTCTTTAGAATCTCTATCGTCCTGGAGTGAAGAGTTCATCTCTTTGTTAAATTGAATTCAAAAACAATTATGTCAATTTCCTCTAATTTTAAGAGTTTTGTGACACGATGATTTATATTTGTACCCTTTCTTTTTCTCTTTCCACCAATTTTTTTATCAACTACCATCTCTAGCTTGTACACACCGTTGAATGGGTGTGTGTTTGTGGCATACCATCGTACTTAAACACATGTAAAATCTTCATTTTATGTAATGACCTTTATAAACTTGGCAGCCCAGAAGGGATAGCCATGTAGATCTTTATGTGATAACATTGCAATCATTCAACCCTTCTTAATATCTTGTATTGAACCCCTGTAAAGGTCATCCATGGCTTCACGTTGTGCACTAGACCTTCTAGAACCAACATACATTTCTCTTTCCTCCACTTGTGTAGAATTAATAATACCTTGTGATTGTTGTTGTTTGACAATGTTTGTTTCCTCCTATTCATTTGGCACATTTTTTGGTCAAATAATTGGAGTCTTATAAAGCATATCTTCATTTTTTGTCTTGAAAGGATATCACTATGATCATTGAAAAAGGACTCCCACCAAACTAAATCAGCAACATTAATGTACTCATATGTATATCTAATGGATTTTTTAATTTCTTCCGGACATTCAAAATAATCTATATCTCTCTTCTACCTTCGTGCATTATGAACTTCTCCAACTCATTGTAATAAAAATATATTTTATGCAAATATTGGATGATCTTGAATGAACTTCAAAAATTCCAAACCTAGTGACAACGCCCATTCTGCAGTAGTTGAATACTTCTTGCCCCATATAAGTGTTTTCCCATCAAGTATTTTGATACGAAATTGATGTTGGAAGCTAATGTCATTAAGTTGTTCAATGAATTTCTCCTCATCATGTGATCCTATAATAAACCTCCACATGTCAACAGTTTCTTATAACACATGAAAAATAGTCTCTGGCATATATGATTTCTTAATACATTCAATCAATGATGGTAAGCTCCCAATATCCTTCTTCCTCAATGTTACTGAAAAACAACTGAACATCTAATCAATATGGTCGTGAGTGTATCCAATAAGAAGGAAACCAACCTTTACCTTATGAAAAAATCTCAATTAAACAAGCATGTTTAGATACCCAAAAACAATCTAACTTTTGTTTTCATGACAAGTGTTGTCTAATTGTAGATACAAAATTTCAGGAAGATTACCACACCAATTAGAAAGTATATCGTGAATTCTGGTTATTTTCAGTTTTCCATCATTATGAATATTTGGAGTTGTGAAGTAAACTCTTGGCGACATTTTCCCATTGAATTCCATACAACCGACCAAGTGAAACTCAATAAAATTTTCCTCTTGCAAATTTTTAGGTGTGTGAAAAAAATGTGGTGGAAGTGGTTTCTTCTGGTCCATATCATCAATTATCAAACCCAAATATTTATTTGTATTATCATAATACTTCTTTCGATGCTTGTACAAATTTTTCCTTTCACTTGTTTGTTGTTTGTGATGCTCTTGAAGCACTTTGACAATGGAATCTACACACAACATAAAATAAACCTATTAAAAAATACATTTTCATAGCTGATCACTATACAATTTAAAAGAATAATGTTATGAATTCTTACCCCTATCTACTCCCTGGAATTTATCCCTTTTTTATTTTAGATAAGCACATGTACTGCAAACCCCCATCCTTGTCTTCTTATGAATACGAACATTGTTGAATTCTCTCCTCAATATCTACACTAAATATTGATATCTAATAAAACGACCATTTCCTTCAAGACCTTCTGCATATTCCTTGTATAAGTTGTAAATTTCTCATCTTGAGAAATTATCTAGAATATGTTTTGTATCTATATTTGGAAAACACTCTCCATGTTTTGAAAAGAATTTTTGCAGCCATGACATTGCAGTGTTTGTGAGTGGCCCACTATTTCGTTTACAACGAACTTCTAAGTAATATGTAGGATCATTTTCCAAATTGTCTTGGATTCTTGATAGATGAAAATTACCAATTGAATGAAACATTTTGAAAGCCTTTCTATATAGCTATAAAGACCTGATATGATAATCATAACCTGCCATTATAGATTGCATTCACCCCACTAAATATGAATTCTGCATTCTTTTATTCACCGACAAATAGTTCTTCCTTTTCTCCAAAGAAAACTTGAAATCCATATATTTCAAGAAATCATTTTTACAATGGCCACTTGAAATGAGATCACTCATATAAATTCTTCTCGTGAGATATTCTAATCTACCCTTTGTATAACTAAAACATATTGGATTGATACGAAAAGGTCTATCCTACTCCTAGATACAATATTTGCTGGCAACATATCCAACATTTCATCATTCTCTGAACAAGCATCTCCATCATCATTAGGAGGAATACTATTCTTACTATGATCATTTTCAATATAGTTAGCAAATTCAACACCATCATTGTTTGAAAAATATTCATTACCATCTTCGGCAGCATGAAAATTTTCAATACCATCATCTATGGTATTGAAATATTGACTTGGAGGTTATTCTTCACCATCTTTATCTTGCCCTTCATCACTACTGCTCACATAGTCCATAGGATTAGGACTATGTGGAAATTATGACTCTCGATTTATTGGAAACTATCCATCCATACCTTCGTCATTGTTGCTCTCATAGTCCATATAGTTAGGACTAAGTGGAAATTGAGACACGATTTAATGGAAATTCTGCATCCTGCCCTTCATCACTGCCGCTCTCAAAGTCCATAGGGTTAGGACTAAGTGGAAAATGTGACTCTTTATTTAATAAAAAAATTACATCCTATCATTCATCACTATTTCTCTCATAGTCCTTAGGATTAAGACTAAGTGGCAAATGTGACTCTTTATCCACTCAAAATTCTACATCCTGTCATTCATCACTATTTCTCCCATGGTCCTTAGGATTAAGACTAAGTGGAAAATGTGACTCTCTATCCACTGAAAATTATACATCACGTCACTCATCACTATTGCTCTCATAGTCCTTAGGATTAGGAGTAAGTGGAAAATGTGATTCTCTCTCCACTGAAAATTCTACATCCTGCCATTCATCACTATTTCTCTCATTGTCCTTAGGATTAGGACTAAGTGGAAAATGTGAGTTTCTATTCACTAGAAATTCTTCATCCTGCCATTCATCACCATTTCTCTCAATTTCCTTATAATTAAGACTATATGTAAATTGTGAGTCTCTATTTTTTGGAAATTCTTCATCTTGGCCTTTGTCACTGCTACTCTCATAGTCCATAGGATTAGGACTAAGTGGAAAATTTGACTCTCTATTTATTTGAAATTCTTCATCCTACCCTTTGTTAATGTTTCTCTCGTTACATTCATCAATATATATATATATATATATATATATATATATATATATATATTGTTATGTGAAGAAGATGTTTATGCTTCATAAAATGAAACTCCAGTATCAAAGGAATCTATAACATTCAAACAATATTCTCCTTTTGGGGAGCAGCATCCTGGCCAAAATGCCCCAACTCATAAATTCGCTGCAAAATATGATAAAGGCAAAGAAAAAGTGGTTAAGTTTACTTTCAATATCTGCGTTGAGGACCATTTGACCTACAAATATTCTCGTTTATAGCAATTCACCTATCCCCTTTCTCAAAAGGGTTTCAAGACCCATGTTTTCCTTAATAACCCTTCCCCTACCTAGCCGCAGCAACCCCTTATTGCGAACCCACCCCCACCCCCCCAAGGGGGAAATGGTGGTTCTCATCCCCCTCCTTCTGGAGAAGGATTGTCGACTATCTATGATTTTAAGGCTGGTTATTTACAAACTCAGGCCAATAATTATGGGACTCGTGTTCCTAAATCTATAGACACCTTGTCAAGCTCCACCCTGCCTCCTCCTAATGATTTACATATCAAGAGGCCTACTATAGACCCTATGATTCATCCCCCCAAGGGGACACTTCATCATACTATAATATGTTTGCTCGCACTGCATAGAACTATAGTATTGTAGAAGACCTTATGTAGGTGCTTTGTGCCATGTCCGCTTTTGAGGTGTTACAGAGTTGTCCTATACGACAGAAGGCTTTTATTACAACCATAGGGGGAGTTGACCCTCACTATTCCAATTTAGTTTTCTTTTACGTGGAGAAAGTTACACCTATCCTTTCCCATCAAATTGCATTTCAAGTGCAGGTTCAAGCAAAGGGAAAATCCATCCACCGCATTTTCATCGATGAATGTGCTTCAACCTATGTGATGGCTACTTCATGTTGGCTCGCCTTAGGTTCGCCCACTTTATTGCCACCGTCAAATTCCTTAAAACCTTTTGATGGCCACACATTTACTCTTGAAGGATATCTGGTTAGCTTCCCCATCACTAATGGGGGGGGGAATTATATCCACTGATATTGATGTTGTATATCGCTCGCTTGATTATAATATTTTTCTTGGTCGTAATTGGACTTACGAAATGTGAGCCATTGTCTCATCAGCCTCTCGGTTTATCGATTTCCCTCATCAAGGAGATATTTTCACTTTAGATCAATTTTCCTTTTGCACCCCTGAGTTTCAACACTCACCCACCACCAATGTTCCTCTAGTTGGAGACTCTCCTAACACATTTTTCAGCATCAATACCAATTTGTTGAAGGCCTCCTCATTTTTAGGGTGTTTCCCTATTCCATCGCCTGAGGTTTCTCTAACCGTTTAAATGGTCTCAACTACTGTAGATGGCCCTATCGATCCTTGGATCCTCCCGGCCCCTTCTACCATTGATTATTTTTGGAACCAAATGCCCCTAACACCTGTCAAGTTAGCTTATCAAGCTATCCAGATGGCATCTAAGTATCCTCTTCCTTGGTTCAGAAGAATGGTATCACCAACTCTCCCATCGTGCCTCCCTCTATTGACTTCCTTGATGATGTTTTTCCTTCTAACTAGGCTATCATGGAAGTCATATCTTTAGATGAGCTACCTTGGGATAATTTTCATTATCGTGCCTCAGTATCTCTTCAAAATGAATTAGGAACTTAGGTGGACATCTAACAAAATGAGGTGGACATCTATTGAGCATAGGTTTATCACTTTATCCAAACTCAATGGAATAAGTATGGAAAAGGAATTGCGCCGAGTATACTATTAACTGATGCAGGAGCATTAGCTCCGAAAAACACCTTGTATTTTACCTAAGCTAGGGGGTTTCATGTTTTGAAGAAATATTAAAATTTCATGTATAATATTATTTTGAGTTATTAATTAATTATTTGTGAGAAATTGTAAATGTGAGAGAAATTAGTTTCTAGATTATTTAGAATTAATGAGGGAGCCTAAGTTGGAATTAGTTTCTAAGTTTTAGGGATGAGAATCTATCTTTTAGGGATGTTGAGAGATTTAGGGATTTGTTGAGATATTAAGGGGATTGAGCATTTAATTAGATCATTTTTTAAAATTGTATAAATAGGAAGGGGTTTTGAGAGGAAAATATATTGAGATTGTGAGAGAGTGTGAGTTTGAGAGTAGGCTTGTACAGCAAGGCTGTAAGCCTTCAACAAATTGTAAGGGCCACGGAATTGAAATATCTGGCCAGCAAAAGTTGTAAGTTATTGTTTTGTTTCAGTACATTGATTGACTTAGAAAATGTGTATTTCGCTGGGTTTGAATAGTAAATCGATATCAAGGGGCGTTGGATGAATGTTAGTTTAAATCTCTGTTTGCCAGTTAATAGAATTTAAAAGGTGCAGTTCTAAGTGGAACAAAGAATTTGCAATTAATGTCAATTTCTGTTGGAAGTGAATTTAAAAGGCGCAGTTCTAAGTGGAACAAAGACTTTGCAATTGATGTCAATTTCTGTTAGAAGTTGATTTTAATTCTTAGTGCAGAATCTCATTAAAGACTGTTTGATAAAGTCGACTGGGTCGATTAGTCTAAATCTTCGACCGGTAGCTACAGTGGCAGAGAAAGCATTATCACCTTTCTGGTTCGAATGGTCTATATATATATACCCTGGATTAAAAAGAAACGATATTGATCCATGAGTTGCTGATGAATTGTATAAGATTCTGGTTCTCTGAATTTCATTAACTATTAATCTGAATTATGGTGTGAATTTGGGAGAATTCGATTTTAATAATCCATGACCCAATCCAGAACGTGGAATTGAAGGTTGAATGTGTTATTTGTCATTTGCAAACATTTCACTCCTCATTAACGGAGTTAGATGAAGAAACGTTGTTAGCACTAGTATGAAAAGTTCAAAACAGAAATTAATACATTGATTTGTTGAAACGTTATTATTTGAATACACATAGCACAGGTATGAAGGGTTCAAGACGGAAATTAATGAAATTCGATTATGGGATGCGTTAACCCTGAACTGATCTTGTTTGCTGGAATGTTAATTAACGCAGAGACAGAATTCATCTGCTGGCCAGAAGGATGTTTTTCACTTCAGAATTATTTTGCAGAATAGCCAGCATTATTAAATCCAAGACTGCGTTTATATATGTTTGAATGTTTCATAGTTGCAGGGGAGAATCGATTGGATAGCACTGGAATGAAATCGATTGAATGTTGTAATAAAGGACGCAGATTATTGCAGAGAGCTGAATAGCAGTGGGTAAACAGGGTCTGGAAATGGCGTACATAATATACAGTAAATGCATAATCGATCTATAGTGATGAAAAGCGCATAGTAAGGAGTTGAAGAGCGCTGCTGAATTCTGGAAAGGTATGTTGTGACTTAAAATCTGAGTTTATAGTTTGCCATAGCAGAAAACTGTTTGAAGAAATGTGTGAACGAAGTTAAACGCAATAAAATGGAGTTTTGTAATTGCCAGATTGAGATTTAATACATGGGTGCATTTGTTTTATGGAAAGTTTATTTGAAACCCGGAATTAAAACCCATATGTGAAGTAATGGATAGAATGCGTTAAATAATGTGTTGGTTGTTGAATATGTAAGGTGAGTTTCAATGTTACTTGAAATGATGGTAGCAGTATGAGAATGCATGAAATCAATCTACATCAGTAATTTGAAGGAATTTTTTAGAGGGAAAATGTGCATACATTGAATATGATGTGAAAGGGCAAGGGCGCATAATATTGGAATTTATGAGTTAAGCGTTGGTTGTATATTTTCTTAACTAGTTCATATGTTAAGGGCAGAATCAATGGTTAAGATGTGGGCACATCAAAATTGGGTTTTTATACTTTCCAAGAATTGAGTGCATTGAAGTGAGGATAAAATCCAAGTCTTTGGGTTATGAGAGTATGGAAATGATTGTGTGAAATTGCCAGGAATTGAAAGGTAAGCTTCTGCATATTAATTGAGATTTCCAGTGACAGTGGGTGAAAATTGCCGTGTATTGTTGTTCAATTGGGCAATTGTTTGAAGCACATGTTTGTATATGCATGATTAATGAAGATCCTGGGTATTGCAAGCTCTAGGCTTGCGTCAATTTTGGTATCAGAGCCTGGCTCTGTTGAAATGAAGATGTTTTTTTTCTGAATGAATGCAAGAAGGTTTTGTTGAAGAACTGAAATGTATCTTTAAATGTGTGATGAATGAATGAAAGGAAGATCAGATTTTAAATCTGATATGCAGCATACACAATTGCAAGTGAACATGATTGCAGCAGCGAAAGGGGGACAAGATCATGCAAGATCTTAAAGGTGAGATGATTTTCCTGATTTGAAATTTGTGATTGAAGTTTATGGTTGCAGATAAGATGATGGCAGTGAACCTGACAGCTAAAGGCTGAATAGAGAGGACAATTGCAGTGTCCTGAAGAAGAAGGTGAGTTGAAGAGATAGCCCAGAGAAAGAGCAGAGGAAAGTGCTCAAAGAGGTTCCAGAGGCAGTGAACCAAGTACTTACCAAAAGGCTGAGTGAGGAGAGCTTGGTGAGGTAAGTGGCGGCAAGACAGGAGAGCTTGTTGCTGAGGCTAGTGCAACTCATGGAGAAGATGATCATGGAGGATCAGAGAAGAGGTTTAGAGGAATGCCACAAAGATGAGATGACTGCAGAAGTTCGAGAAAGAGAAATTGCAGTAATGAAGGTACAATTGCAGGTACTAGAAGAATGGTTGCAAGAGCAGGAAGATTAGAAAAGAGGATGGATCTTTCCACTGAAGGGAAAGAGAGTGATTTGGTGACAATTGCAGAGGAGGTTGAGGCAAATTTTGATTGCCTTGTTGAAAAATGAACTTAGAGTTCTTGAGCCAGAGATGGAATTTGAAGATTCCACACGCAGATCAGTTCAGAGAAAAGTGTTGGAGGAAGCAGTCAAGACTGAAAAGTCTTGCAGTTTTAAAACTGACGAGTTGTGTATGTTTGCAGGTACAGCACAGGAAGATGAGCAAGCTTTAGAGTTTGTTCAGGAGAAGGCTGTTCAGATTGATGATGAGATGGCAAGATCTCAGAAGGAAATGAAGACGAAGGAGTCTAATCAGGATGATGGTGCAGAGAGAGAAAGACCAGCTGATGATTGGTCGAAAGTCGGTAAAGGTATGAAAAATTATGTAAAGTTTCCGAGTTCTACTCCTAATGAAATTGTTGAGTTGTATAGGAAACTAGATCTCCAGAGAAGAGAATTGGAGAGACAGAGGACTTATGTGCAGGATAATTTGCTGAGAAAGCAAGGCAGGAAAGTTTTCATGAAGGACAGTCATGAAGCAGATGATGATAAGAAGGTGAGACTAGTTGACAGTCTCATGATGAATGCAAATCAGCATATTGACGTGCTGACAGAGGAGTTGGAAAGGAACTCAGAGCAACATACTAAAGTGTTGCCAGAGAAAGCTGAGGAAAAAGCCAGTGAAGATTTTCTGAGTCCTGAAGAAGACTTGGAGCTGCAGATGACTGAATCGACAAGTGAGTGTTATGATTTTGATGCTGACCATTTGATTGTGTTTACAGATGATGTAGAAAACAGTCCATCATTTGGGATTGTCTTGGAAGAAGAAAAACTGTTGCAGGTAGAGGATGAGACAGTCATGTCTCATAAGCAGAGGCTTGTTACCATAGGTGACAAGAAAGAGTTGGCTTGTTTGTATAGCCAAGAGAAGACTGATGGACAAAATTTTGGAGCTGCTGCAGTAGTACAGGATGAAGCTACAGTGTTTGCAAAACTTGATGATGATGGACAATTTCTGAAGATTGTCAAAGGGAAAGATGGAGATTATGCTGGAGTTAATTTGCAGCATGTTGATGAAACACTGAAATGTTTGCTGGTACCAGAGAAAGAAATTGCAGATGATGAGCAAAGGAATGTTGCAGAGGGACAGGAAGTTTGGGAGGCCGCAACATTTATGGTAGCAACCTGTGGAGCAACATCCATAGTGACAGCTAGAGAAACATGTTTTATTGAAGATGCTGGAAACAATCAGCAAACAGAGGATATACTGGACAGAGAAATTGAGTTGATAGGGAGGTTAATGATGAAAATGCCTCAGAGAAAGACAGTAGCAAGAAAGAAAATGAGTGACAACAAGAGGAAGATAGTAGCAGATCTTGAAGGCAAAGCAAGTGGAGCATTACAGCACAAAATATGGAAACCTGGAGGACAACAGCATATAACAACAGCAGTAAAGCAATTGCCAAGCAAGGAAAGATTACAAAATAAAATTTGGGATCCAGGAGGAAATATCCAGACTTATGACCAGGTGGTCATGAATTTTCTTACATGGGGAGTCTGATGCAGGAGCATTGGCTCCGAAAAACACCTTGTATTTTACCTAAGCTAGGGGGTTTCATGTTTTGAAGAAATATTAAAATTTCATGTAAATATTAATATTATTTTGAGTGATTAATTAATTATTTGTGAGAAATTGTAAATGTGAGAGAAATGAGTTTCTAGATTATTTAGAATTAATGAGGGAGCCTAAGTTGGAATTAGTTTCTAAGTTTTAGGGATGAGAATCTATCTTTTAGGGATATTGAGAGATTTAGGGATTTGTTGAGATATTAAGGGGATTGAGCATTTAATTAGATCATTTTTTTAAATTGTATAAATAGGAAGGGGTTTTGAGAGGAAAATATATTGAGATTGTGAGAGAGTGTGAGTTTGAGAGTAGGCTTGTACAGCAAGGCTGTAAGCCTTCAGCAAATTGTAAGGGCCACGGAATTGAAATATCTGGCTAGCAAAAGTTGTAAGTTATTGTTTTGTTTCAGTACATTGATTGACTTAGAAAATGTGTATTTAGCTGGGTTTGAATAGTAAATCGATATCAATGGGCGTTGGATGAATGTTAGTTTAAATCTCTGTTTTCCAGTTAATAGAATTTAAAAGGCGCAGTTCTAAGTGGAACAAAGAATTTGCAATTGATGTCAATTTCTGTTGGAAGTGAATTTAAAAGGCGCAGTTCTAAGTGGAACAAAGACTTTGCAATTGATGTCAATTTCTGTTAGAAGTTGATTTTAATTCTTAGTGCAGAATCTCATTAAAGACTGTTTGATAAAGTCGACTGGGTCGATTAGTCTAAATCTTCGACCGGTAGCTACAGTGGCAGAGAAAGCATTATCACCTTTCTGGTTCGAATGGTCTATATATATATACCCTGGATTAAAAAGAAACGATATTGATCCATGAGTTGCTGATGAATTGTATAAGATTCTGGTTCTCTGAATTTCATTAACTATTAATCTGAATTATGGTGTGAATTTGGGAGAATTCGATTTTAATAATCCATGACCCAATCCAGAACGTGGAATTGAAGGTTGAATGTGTTATTTGTCATTTTCAAACATTTCACTCCTCATTAACGGAGTTAGATGAAGAAACGCTGTTAGCACTGGTATGAAAAGTTCAAAACAGAAATTAATACATCGATTTGTTGAAACGTTATTATTTGAATACACATAGCACAGGTATGAAGGGTTCAAGACGGAAATTAATGAAATTCGATTATGGGATGCGTTAACCCTGAACTGATCTTGTTTGCTGGAATGTTAATTAACGCAGAGACAGAATTCATCTGCTGGCCAGAAGGATGTTTTTCACTTCAGAATTATTTTGCAAAATAGCCAGCATTATTAAATCCAAGACTGTGTTTATATATGTTTGAATGTTTCATAGTTGCAGGGGAGAATCGATTGGATAGCACTGGAATGAAATTGATTGAATGTTGTAATAAAGGACGCAGATTATTGCAGAGAGCTGAATAGCAGTGGGTAAACATGGTCTGGAAATGGCGTACATAATATACAATAAATGCATAATCGATCTATAGTGATGAAAAGCGCATAGTAAGGAGTTGAAGAGCGCTGCTGAATTCTGGAAAGGTATGTTGTGACTTAAAATCTGAGTTTATAGTTTTCCATAGCAGAAAACTGTTTGAAGAAATGTGTGAACGAAGTTAAACACAATAAAATGGAGTTTTGTAATTGCCAGATTGAGATTTAATACATGGGTGCATTTGTTTTATGGAAAGTTTATTTGAAACCCGGAATTAAAACCCATATGTGAAGTAATGGATAGAATGCGTTAAATAATGCGCTGGTTGTTGAATATGTAAGGTGAGTTTCAATGTTACTTGAAATGATGGTAGCAGTATGAGAATGCATGAAATCAATCTACATCAGTAATTTGAAGGAATTTTTTAGAGGGCAAATGTGCATACATTGAATATGATGTGAAAGGGCAAGGGCGCATAATATTGGAATTTATGAGTTAAGCGTTGGTTGTATATTTTCTTAACTAGTTCATATGTTAAGGGCAGAATCAATGGTTAAGATGTGGGCACATCAAAATTGGGTTTTTATACTTTCCAAGAATTGAGTGCATTGAAGTGAGGATAAAATCCAAGTCTTTGGGTTATGAGAGTATGGAAATGATTGTGTGAAATTGCCAGGAATTGAAAGGTAAGCTTCTGCATATTAATTGAGATTGCCAGTGACAGTGGGTGAAAATTGCCGTGTATTGTAGTTCAATTGGGCAATTGTTTGAAGCGCATGTTTGTATATGCATGATTAATGAAGATCCTGGGTATTGCAAGCTCTAGGCTTGCGTCATTAACTCTTTATCACACCCGGCCATCAACCATGACAAAGGTACCTGCTTGGATTCTTCTTTAAGCTCTTTTCAAAATCTGTAAATGTGAAAATATCATTGAGTTTACCCTTTCTGGACTCATTAAATCTAAGAATATTGGGAAAGTTTTGGAAGAAGTAGTGGTTACTATATTTATTTCTGATGGAACTTTTGGAAGCATTCTATTGTCCATTCCTTGAACATGGCACTTTTCCAAGCATATTCCTATTTTTTCAGCTTCTTTGAGAACCCTACTAAATTATGACTCTTTTTTTGATACCTTGGTGTCCCTGCATATTCATGTCTTACTCTTCCTGGTGTTCTTGAGTCTAATTTTTGGATTATTATTGGTGTCATGCCTTCTATTGTTCAAGGGATTTTCTACAATTTGTTACCTTGATCAACCATTTCATCATATGCTTATTACCCTTAGTCAGTTTATACCATTGTTCTACTTTATCTTCAAAATCAATCACTTTGTCATGTTTCGTGAAAATTGATGTAGGACTCCTTATTGCATACATTTGGCAGGTTCCTTCCTATTGACTTCAACACATTATCTAGGAAGTGAATCAAGAAACACCATAGTACCTTAGAGCTTTTAGTCCTCAGTGGCAGGTTTATGTGTGTTTTATTAGGGGTTTTCATTATTGGCTCCCACTTGATAAATTCTACTAGTGTTTGACCTAAACTCTTTTGTTCACACAAACTAGATTGTATTGTGCATCTTGGATATGATCATCCTTATTTATGGTCCTCGCATTTGTTAACGATTCTCATCATTGACCGATAATCAAAGAATTACTCGCATGTTCAACATCATATCATTTATTCACTTGTCCAAAATTATGTTATTTCGAGATGGTGACGAAGACCTTGGGATGAGGGTTAAATCATTCATCCTTGTTTCCTCACCCAAGATGCATATTGTTTATGGATACAGCTTATCTCAGTATGAATACATGTAAATTTTTGTAGATGTCGTATGCTTGATGCAACTTTACTTTTATTACAACAATCACCCAAACAGTTAAGTAAAATGCTGATAGAACATACCAGTGGATCTATAGAAGACAAACCAGAAACAAGAGAATGTGAAGGTGCGTTACAGCGGTCAACATCATGCTTCAACCAGCAAAGTCTCCTTGATCAGCCAACCCAGAATATGTCATAACAATCCTCAAATCAGTCACCCAGTCAACTCAAGTCAACTCCAGAAAAGTCAATGTTGTCCAGAAAAGTCAACGCAGGGCAGCAACAGCAAAGTCAACATAGCTCCAACTTCGGTCAACCTTTTGACCTCGGTTCTTGTGCCAATGTGTACGGCCTCCCAAAATCGAAGTCTCCAATAAATTTCAGCCTCTTTGGACCATGCGTTGACCATAGTCAACGCTGCTCAAACCTTCGTGGAAACCCTAGTTGCAGCAATTTCGTCCTTCTCCTTGGCTGTAGTAACTCATCCTTCTTCCCACGTGTGGATCGAAATTTTCCTCCAAGTAGCTCGTACTAGATCAGAAGAGAAGATGATGTGATGAGTGAGTGTGAAATGCTCTCCAAAGTTGACTGTATTTATATACATCATTGAGGTGTGTGACACATCTGCTGGGGGTGTAAAACCTTAAGGCCGACCTGCATATATAATTTATTATAAATAATAAATTCAAAATAAATGTTCTTCTCATCCAATTAAGATAAATTTTATATGGATCTTACACCTCTCTGAAAGAGGAATCCAATAAAAATATCGGTATCTTCATCTGAGCATCACAACATGGAGTTTGGACCTAGTTGTCCAATTTTAACACTCCCTCTCAACTAGGGAGAACTCCATCCACCAGTGCAATCAAACATCGTGCGTCATCCCGCCGTAACTTGCTTTCCTAGCCTCTTTATTTCAGAACAGAAGTGGGTCAATCACAAAGACATCATCCCCTGGCTGACAAATTCAGCCCAGAGGTCCGAAACCTCTATCAGACTCACAAAGAGTCTCCAACCAACCCAAAGTTGGTTCATCTGACATGAAGTCAGGCGGAGGTCCGAAACCTCACTATACTTGATCCCAGATCAAGTGGTTGGACCGTGCCATCCTAGATAGAGAGTAAGGAAATCTCTGATGCGTCCATCAGTCTTTTCTACTATTCTCTAGCTTTTCTCATCTCATTGGCCAAATGAGAGGTACTTCCCATGAGCCCTGAACTCAATGGGTAGGATGCATACGGGGCACAGATAATGAGAGGTGAACCAACTCAATAATCACAATGGTGGGGCAGAAGCACCACAAGGTTCGGCAAGCCTAGCCACGTGAGTGCTTATAGCTCCGAGAAGCTATCCCCAAAGCCCCCCAGAGCTCCCAGAGCTCATTGTCCAACGGGACCCACATCATAGGGTCGTTCCACGATACCAAGATTCTCACGGAAGGTTAGGAACTTGACCTTCCCTAGGGGCTTAGTGATAACATCTGCAACCTGCTCATCAGTTCCTATATGATCGAGCCTTACGGCGCCTCGCTGTACCATATCCCGGATGAAATGATACATGATATCAATATGCTTGGATCGGTCGTGGAACACAGGATTCTCAGTCATGTGAATCCCACTCTGGTTATCACAGAGTATCACAGTGGTATCTAGCACATGTCCAAACAGCTCACTAAAGATCTTTCGCAACCAAACTGCTTCACAATAGGCCATACTCGTTGCAATGTATTTGGCCTCAGCGGTGCTCAAAGCCACCGACTTCTGCTTCCTGCTCATGCATGAAATCGAAGTAGAACCAAGATTGAAGCAGCATCCCGATGTGCTCTTACGATCCACCACACTACCAGCCCAATCGGCATCAGTATATCCACGGAGTGTCACACTCCCGGCAATGTATCTCAGCCCATGGTTTATCGTGCCCCGAAGATATCTCAGAAGATTCTTGGCACCAACCCAGTGAAAGTGATGAGGCTCAACCATCTGTTGACTCAAAGTGTTCACTACAAAACATATATCTTGACGGGTGTTCACTAAGAACATCAGAGCCCCTATGAGTTGACGATACTCAATAGGATTTGCCAATACAGGCCCAGCAGCGTTTCCACTCAACTTCTTGAAGTTGAGTTCCATTGGTGTTGACATGGTCTTGCAGTCCACCATACCAAATCTTTCCAGAAGTTTCACAATGTATTTTCCTTGAGAAAGGAAAATCTCTCCAGGTCTCTGCCAGACCTCCAGGCCTAGGAAGTAGTGCATCAGTCCTAGGTCCTTCATCTCGAACTCAGCAACGAGCTCCCTCTTGCATTGATGAATGAGAGGGTCAGCACCTGTCAGGAAGAGGTCGTCCACATACAGCACCAGAATGAGAGGCTTCCCCTGGACAACCTTGAAGTAAAGTTTCGGATCAGCATTACTTCGAGTGAAGCCCAGCTTCATCAAGTAGCTATCCATCCTCTCGTACCAAGCTCTGGGTGCGTGCTTCAACCCATATAGGGCTTTCTTCAACCTGCAGACATGAGTGTCCCGATCCTGAACTTCAAACCCCAGAGGTTGTTCTACATACACCTCTTCCTTTATTGCTCCATGTAGAAAAGCGGTCTTGACATCCATCTGATGAAGACTCCATCCTTGCGTAGCAGCAAGGGCTATGATTGATCGAATGGTGGTATATCGTGCCACAGGTGAAAATATGTCATCATAATCTACTCCTTCCTTTTGAGAGAAGCCACGGGCAACAAATCTTGCCTTGAACTTTTCAGCACTTCCATCAGATCCATGCTTGATCTTGTAGAGCCATTTCGCGGTGACAACTGATTTGTCCTTCGGCCTTGGAACCACATCCCAGACATCATTCTTCATTATGGACTCATATTCTTTGTGCATAGCATCCTTCCAAACTTGATGCTTTACGGCTTCCTCAAAAGATCCTAGTATGTTTTGTAGGCTAGCTGGTACTTATAGTCGGATACCTCATATCTACACGTCATTTCCTCTTAATGTCCCCCTGGGGCGCATGTCCCCACATCTTCGAGGTGTCCCTGAGCCATGATGGTCTCTTTCCTGTGCTGAAGGAGATGGATCAATAGGGTCCATCGGGTCTCTGGAAGACGTGCATTGTCTCATCCTCATGTTCTTCTTGATTTCCAGGCCTTGCTTCATGATTTTCCTCAGATCTTGGAAGATCTACTACTTTCTTCAGGGAAGCATCTTCGTCAAAAGTGACATCATGGCATATCTCTACTTCCCTTTGACCAGGTAAATAGACTCTATAGGCCTTAGAAGTTTCGATGTAGCCCACAAACATTCCTTTCTTCCCAGAAGCATCCAGCTTACTTCTCTTTTATTTTGGCACATGAAAATAAACAGGACATCCAAAAATTCTAAAATGTGAGACATCAGGTTTCTTACCAGTGAAAACCTCTTCGGGAGTTTTGGAGTCCAGGGCGGAATGAGGGCATCGGTTTTGAATGTATACAGTAGTATTCGCAGCTTCTCCCCACAGAAACTTCGGTAAACCTTGGTCACATAGCATGGCACGGGCAGCTTCCACAATGGTCCTGTTCTTTCGTTCAGCAACGCCATTCTGCTCAGGAGTATAGGTAGTAGTAGTCTCCCTCTTAATGCCAGCTTCTCTGCAAAAGTCCTTGAACTCATTTGACTCATATTCAGTGCCATTGTCGGACCTCAAAATCTTGATCTTCTTCCCTGTCATGTTTTCCACCAAGGCTTTGAAGGTACGGAACCACATGAAAGCCTCATCCTTCTTCTTCAAGAAGTATATCCAGGTTTTGCGGGAGAAGTCATCAGTGAATGTCATATAGTAAGAACATCCTCCCAGGGATGTCGCGAGTAGCATACCAGATAGATCATAATGGACTAGTTGCAAAATATCAGATGTCTTTGTGACACTTGAGGGGAAAGGTCCCCTTGTATGCTTTCCTTCGGCACAACCCTTACATACACCTTCATGATTATTTCCAAAATTAGGCATCCCTGTCACCACCTTCCTTGCTTCAGGAAGGGCCTTGTAATGAAGGTGTCCAAACCTTCGGTGCCATAGTTCAGTTTGTCGGATAGTATCACATGTCATAGCTCCTAGAGGACTTCCTTCAACCTGGTAGAGTGTTCCAACTCTAAAACCAATCATGATAGCTTCCTTGAGATTTTTCTTCCACATGGGCACTTTTCCATCAATGAATGCCACATTGAAGCCTTTGTCTTCAATCGCTGATATAGACACAAGGTTCTTCTTCAATTTTGGTACATAGAGTACATCTTGCAAATGTAGGACTTGTCCTTGAGACAAGTGGAGGGTCACAGTCCCTGTCCCTTTTACGGGATATGTGGCATTATCTCCAAGGATAATTTCCAGATTAGTATCCTTCTCAACCATGTTAGAGAGTGCTTCCTTGAACCCAGTGATGTGTCTTGAGGCACCACTATCTATCAGCCAGACATCCATAGTGTTGGGCGGGGATGCAGCAGAGAGGGCAAATACAAGAATGTATTCATTTCTTTTATCAACAACATTTGACTCCTCATACCTGGAGTTTCTAGACCTTTTGAAAGGTTGATTGTTTCCATCAGAGGGAGCCTTCCTCTTTCCTTTGGACCTGTTGTTTCTTTGATTTCCATTCCTCCGGTTATTGTTGTTGTCATCACTATCGGGAGAATCCCTTTTGAAAGGACATTCTCTGGCATAGTGACCAGGCCTATGACAAGTGAAACACTTGCCCTTCTTTCCTTGGGCCCTTGTTCTTCCTTTGTTCTTAGAGCCACCAGAGTTCTTCTTTCTAGAATGAGCAGCATAGGCAGCATTTCTGTCATTTTCATATTCCTTCATTCTTGTCTCTTCTTGCATGCATCTGGATAGTAGCTCGTCAAAGTTAGGAATTGTACTATTATTGAGAATGGTAGTGTTGAATACTTGCCATTCATATGGGAGTCCTCCAAGTGCGGTGAGTACCATCTCACGATCGGCTATTGTCTCCCCAATAGCTAGCAGATTGTTCCTAATCTTGGTCAATTTCAGAAAGTATGTTTGGACAGACTCATCCCTGCCTTTCTTTAGATTCTTCAATTGATTCTTGAAGAATAGCACTTGGTTTACATTGTTTACCTTGAACATTAAGATCAATTTATCATACATTTCTTTAGATGTACCCAACTCAGAGATGTAGGCCACTAGGCTTTTATGAATGGATTCCTTGATCATCAGCTTTGCTTTGATCTCCCCCTTCTTATACTTGGTTTTAGCAGCAGCAGTAGCATAGGATGGAGGTTCTTGTATCTTACCCAGTACATGGTCCATGAGATCATGGTCTTCCAATTTGAGATCTAATATCATCTTCCAGGCATGGAAGTCATCCCTTCCAGTCAGCTTGTCATTCTCCTTGAAGTCATAACTTGTGGAACCCATTTTTCTTAGATGGTGATTGCTATAAGTTAGGGCTTGTCTTCACCTCACCTCTGATACCATGTAAATTTTTCTAGATGTTCTATGCTTGATGCAACTTTACTTTTATTACAACAATCACCCAAACAGTTAAGTAAAATGCTGATAGAACATACCAGTGGATCTATAGAAGACAAACCAGAAACAGGAGAATGTGAAGGTGCGTTACGGCGGTCAACAGGATGCTTCAACCAGCAAAGTCTCCTTGATCAGCCAACCCAGAATGTGTCACAACAATCCTCAAATCAGTCACCCAGTCAACTCAAGTCAACTCCAGAAAAGTCAACGATGTCCAGAAAAGTCAACGCAGGGCAGCAACATCAAAGTCAACGCAGCTCCAACTTCGATCAACCTTTTGACCTCGGTTCTTGTGCCAATGTGTACAGCCTCCCAAAATCGAAATCTCCAATAAATTTCAGCCTCTTTGGACCATGCGTTGACCAAAGTCAACGCTAGTCAAACCTTCGTGGAAACCCTAGCTGCAGCAATTTCGTCCTTCTCCTTGGCTGTAGTAATTCGTCCTTCTTCCCACGTGTGGATCGAAATTGTCCTCCAAGTAGCTCGTACTAGATTAGAAGAGAAGAAGATGATGTGATGAGTGAGTGTGAAATGCTCTCCAAAGTTGACTGTATTTATAGACATCATTGAGGTGTGTGACACATCTGCTGGGGGTGTAAAACCTTAAGGCCGACCTACACATATAATTTATTATAAATAATAAATTCAAAATAAATGTTCTGCTCATCGGATTAAGATAAATTTTATATGGATCTTACACCTCTCTGAAAGAGGAATCCAATAAAAATATTGGTATCTTCATCTGAGCATCACAACATGGAGTTTGGACCTAGTTGTCCAATTTTAACAATACACTATGACATAGTTCCACATTGACTTACTAGTCAACATGATCTCTCATCTTCTAGATGGATCCTTAGTGTATTTTTTTAACTACTGAGCATGGGAATACATGACTCGGGACATGATTTATATATGACATGTTTGATGTTGTTTGCAAGCCTCATTCAGTTCTAATGCTCTAAAACTCTCTCTCCTCAATTATTTTATAAAGCATTTCAGCCATCATCCTCTTCTTTTACCTCATCCTCTTCTTTTACCATGAATCTGAGTTATATTGTTGCATTTATCGTGCAAGGGTGAGAAAGAACCAACACCATTTGGCTTTCAAGATCCACGTCAATTTAAAGTTAGACATTGAGCATTGATGCAAAGAAATCAAGCAGTGTGAAGAATTTGTCGATTGTCGTAAGAGACGTTTGTGAACCAGCGTCCGGAAGTCTTGATCTACAGGAGATCTGCGTAAAGAGAATGGAAAACTTGTAATCCACGACCTACACAAACTAGAATGCCAAGGAGACCAACAGATAATTCTCTGCAACGAAACAGGCCATTTTTACAATCTGCAGAGTGTTTGAATTCAGTAAAGTGTCTCATTCATATTCCTACTATGGTATCTGCTAAGCATTTATATGTCGTTCAATGGTAAACTCATATCAGAGTTCAGAAAATTGCACCGTCAAAACACCTTGCTATGTGAATACCACCATGCATTATTCTAATGTGTATGGTCTTTGTATGCATCAATAATGGCCATCAATTTACCCTAGTGTGGTATTTGTAGTAGTATATACTCGTTGGGTCTATCTTTTACATTTAATGACCCATACATTAATGAGGCATACATCGTCTCATGTGATACTTAATGATTTACAAGTTTTACAAGTTGTGAGTGGGGATTCTCCAGTAGAATGCGCAGAGAATTAAACATGAGCCAATATATAGAGTCTCTATTCGGAAGAGAGCGATTGATTTTTTTTTTTTCTTTCTTTTCCTAAAGAGTTTGTTTTTCTCATTTTTTTATTTAGGTGCAGAGTCAATCTTTGAATAGTATTGCATAATACAAATTAGTGGTTTTTGGTGCTCTGAAACCCTTAAACATATCATTAATTTGATTATGTGAATTTGTTATATGTTGATGGGTCTTGTTGTGCTTCGGGCTTCAACAACATTAATTACAGTTTATGTTATGAGATATATGTGTAGAAAGGTCACTTGCATAATTGATTTTTGGTTACACTCAATACCCAAACAGCTCACTTATACAACTATCAAAAGTGTAATTTGTTGCATTTTGATAGATGGGAGTTTGTCCGTAGGGTGGTCCAGTGTCATGATTGTCCTTCAGGAGATCAAGAAGCGTCAATTATACAAAGTTCTTCAAAGATGGTCAGAGGCGTTTATGCTTTAAATGGAGTTCAAGTGACAGCGTGAAGATGAGGTGATGAAGAAAGAGCAATGTTTGCGAGATTCCAAAGTGGACATGAGTGTTGATGAGGACTAGTGATGCAAAGATCGTTTATGTTGTTGTAATATGTGTTCTCTATATTGTGATTTGTGATTGATGTAATAATGTAAGCGCTAAAAGGGACAATTATAAATAACGCTTACTATAGTAGGTAGATTTAATTTGTTATTTAGTTGAGTTGTTGAGATAAGTTCTCAACAACCAATCTCTTTGTTTGGAATCTGTTAGATCTCATAAACACCATAAATATGTGATGTATTTGTGCTTTGAGATGCAATAGAAAAATAATTGTGTAATTGTATGCAACTATGATTTTCTTTTAAAAATTCCTTATTTTTTTACTTTTGCAGTAATATAGAAGAACAACTTTATAGAGAGAGAGAAAGAAATTGATTGCAAAGAAAATTATTCTCCGTGTACTTTTTCAATATGATCTAGCCACATATACTTGCTTTCTAATTATCAATATAAAGTATATATTAAAGATTAAAGTAACTAAAAGTCAATTTTTTTACGGTTAAAACATTTTACTGGTGTGTTGTTAAAAAATTTAAAAAATAAAAATAAAAATATGGAATTCATTTTATGTTCATCAACGATTTGACACACGGCATAAATACATACACATAAAAGAAGAAGAAGAAGTTATTTTAACGTCCACGAGGCTAAATGTATCCTATGCGACAGATTGCTTCTCTATTTGGCTCTTGTATTTGGCCATTTCCCTGTGAAGTTTCACAATAAACACTCCCAGATTCTCGACAAACCACTTGCTGAATAGATTATCCCAAGAGCTAGTTGCTAAAATAGTTGCATAAATTTCCATGTTGCCTTTGAAGGCCTTGCATTCTAAAATGAAATGGTTTTTTGTTTCCACTTTTTCTAAAGAGAAAAAAAATACATACTCTTTCCTCTCACACTTCTTTTGGCATTTTCTAACGCCATGTTTCACAACGGAATTGATGAGAATTAGTCCTTAATTGAGCAATAAGAATTTTGGCTCTCCAAGAAATATTGGCCCCTATGTACAATTTTTGTTGATGATTATGAGTGGGATTAAACTCTTCATTATAATACTTTTTATTTCTCTCTAGCTCCTTCTCCCTAGTACGTTTGTAGAACTTATCCATGAAAAAAGCTTTTATCTCTTTACTATTTGTAGGACACATGCCAAGCAAATACCCCATTTACTAAACCATTTTTTATTTTGTCGCATCCAAGTCTTATTTGTTTTACACAATATGTCATGAAACACAACCGTAGGCCATATACCCTCTTCCATTTGCTCAATTTTTTTTAAATACCTTTCACCCACACCATATAAATTTCTTCAATAGGAGAAGTCCATGTTTCACTTAACAAGATAGCATAAGGAACTGCACTTTTAATTTTGAATTTGTTTGTAATCAAACGCTTCTGAATTTTCACAATTTATTTCCACTGCATGTCAGATGTACTGTTGGCCGACAATTTACAACCTTAGAGAATCACCGGAATCACTAAAATCCAAAAAAGAGTTGGAGTGGTTTCCCAGTCCCATAACTCTTTCTCTTTACACCTGTTTTTAAAAGCATAAAATGCTTTCCAACCCCTAAAGTTATTTTCTTTCTACATCCATCCCAACTTAGATTTTTGTTGAAGTCAATTCAGAGGAATTTGTAATCCGCAACTTCTTCTAGAATGTTGCCTTCAAAATAGAACTTATGTTGGTTATGTTTTTATTTGTTAGAGAAAACCACTACTCGTTTTGCTAATATTGACTTGCATCCCCACTCTTCTACAAATGTGCTCAAGGGAAAATAAGTGCTCTTGCAAACGAAGAACGGAGTTAGCAATCATAATAAGGTCATATTCGTACAAAAAAAGCCTTGTAACAAACTTGGCCAAATGGATACTTGGCAGCGCCTTGCAAATTTATCCACTCTTCAAGCTTGTTGATATATAAAGCACAGAGAGTAGGAGACAATGGGAAACCTTGTTTGACCTCGATATCGCTTCTAAAACTTTCATAAATGTCTGTTAAAGTTATAATTTTGACTTTCACCTATTCATACAGCTTATGCATAGTTTCTCTCAAATGCCTAGGAACCCCAAGTTCCTCCATTCTGTGCCAAAGTTTATCCCTAAGAACCGTGTCAAATGCTTTTCTGAAATCAACAAAGAAACAAATGGCTTCTTCCTTTTTCTCCCAAACTTTTTCAATGATGTGCCTTAAGTTATACCATGATCTACTGTGGAATGTTTAGGTTTAAAACCTGCTTTCCCTTTAACACGTTTATCTCTTTCTTTTGCCCACTTGTTGATTTTATTTTCTAACATGCTTCCATATAACTTTGCAAACAAGGGGTTTATCATTATTGTCCTATAATTGGAGAGATTATTAACGTCACCACTCTTGAAAAGAGTTATTTCCAAACTAGTTGTCCAATCTATGGGGAACCCCTGTTGTATGATATTGTTGAAAAAAATTTGTAATGCGAGGTGCAAGAATTTTTAAGCCCCGCTTTAGATGCTTTACTTGGAGTTTAGCTATGTCTTTTGCTTTTCCAACACTCAACTTCTTGATACTCATCTCTACCTCTTGCACCATGAAGAGTTTTGTACCAATGTTGACCAAGGGAGGGTCAACCTTGGGATCCTGCTCATAAAGTTGGCTTGCATAGTCAAACCATTTCAAAGTTGTAATATTTTTTTTCAGTTTGCATCTCTCTCGGTTGGATCTCCTTCCAAAATAATTTGGGATTATTTTTACCGAGGAAAATTAGTTATTCTCTTCTCCAAACCATGAAATTAGCCTTTTTCTTTCTTAATATCTACCTTGTAAGCTTTGAGCTTTATGTTATCCTTGTTTGGCTCTTTCCACATTCTCCTTTCCTCACCAAACCAAGCATTAACTAGAAAGAAATTTGTTTCAGGCTTCTTATTTTTTGCTCTTTTGCACTCTACAAGTGCGCTTTGAATTAAATGTGTTAATTTGTGACTATGAAGGTCGTGAAATGGGATTTTCTCCTTCTCGGAGATCCTCTCTAGCATTATTTTGAAGGTATTACAATTTTTTAGAGTCAAAAGAATTATGCCCTTTGGAATATTTTGTTGAACAAACTGATTTTTTGACCTTAACTGTTTTTTTTTTGTCGAAGAGAAACTTAAATAAATTGGCTCGTGCTCTTATTTTAAGTCCTTCCTCCATCTTCTCACACAAACTATGTGAGCAAATTACATATTCTACTACATTTGCTCGATTGTAAGTATTAGAAGTGAAATTACATATTTTTCCCATCTAGTCAAACCATTACAAACAACTAAAGCGAAATCTCCACATAGAGTAAGCAATTGTTCACCAAAGATATTGCACATTAGATGAAATTTCAGCCTAAAAGTGGCCTAAGGAAAAATAGTAAAATAATAGTTAAAATAATAAAATAATAGTTATGAATTTTGGAGGAAAAGAAGAAAACTATTTTTTTTTAATTGCATTTTTGGCATATCTCCTTATAAATTTACTCAAATTTCAAGTGTAGACACTCGTTGGATGCAGAATTAAATTCCACATCTAACGAATACCCATTATGCATACTTTTGAAAAGGCCCACAATGATATTTACAACAACAACAACAACAACAAAAAAAAAACAACTATTAAAAAAATGTGTTGAACTCACTTTTTTAATGTATCTTCGAATTTTATCCTTGTCGTTATTCTCAAAAGTATGCATAATAGGTACTCGTTGGATGTGGAATTTAATTCCGCATGCAACGATTGTCTACAGTTGAAATTTGAGTAAACCTATAAGGAGATAAGCCAAAAATACAATTAAAAATCCGAATTTTCTTCTTTTCCCTCCAAACTTTTTACATGTACCTCTTTTTAAATTTAAAGGATTTTGATTGGTTTACATTATTATTATTATTATTATCCAATTTTAAGGTCACGGCCAAGCCAGACACCAAATTGGTGTATGAGACCCCATTGTTTCTGAGACAAGGGACCTACCTCCGCACAGTTATTTGATTGTTAAGTCTACGAAGGCATACATACTCTACCCCCCTCTGGTTTTGAACATGTGACCTCTTAGGAGGAAAAACATGCTCTTAACCATTAGGCCCACTCAAGTTGTATTATTTAGGCCCACTCAAGCTGTATTATGACATGGAAATAACACGAAAAATTCATGGGCACTTTAAGGCTAAAATCTCCTATAATGCGGCCCTTGTTTTCTATAATTCTTTCCCACTAATGATTACTCTTTTCTGTAAGCTAGATATGGTCACAGTGTTCTTTACAACAAATAATGCTAGCTTGCTCACTTGCAGTCCTAGCATTGAAATCACCCACTATAATGACCACCTAGCTAAGAATATGTTGCAATATCTACTTTTAAGGCTGCAAAGGGATCTTTGTTGTCAAGCCCTCTACTTTTGTAGATTTTTTAAACTTGCAGCGTAAAATAGCATGTTTCTATTCTGATGTGATTTCCATTTTCTGATATTTTAAACTAAACAAATTGTTTATTTGAGTCCTATTTTTCTAGATGAATTAAACGATCTTCTTTTTCCCTCACTAATACCATGATACCCTCATGTCCTTTGCCATATTCCCCGATGCCTTATTCCACACTGCCATCTCCCAACACCTTTCAAACAAAGGTGTCTTGCACCCTTCATGCTCGTGTGCTTCTATGAGGCAAATCATGTCTCTATCTTCCGGAATAAGCCCTAACTCAAGACCTCGTCTCCGTGGGTAACCTCTGCAGTTCCAACAAACTAATCTTAAAGAAAATTGGGTGTAACTTGATAGATATTTGTTTTGACATGCAAGGCTCACACTTGAGTCTTTGTCCCTGCTAGCCCATACTGACCTTGCTTCCTGATTTCCTACTAAAGAGTTTGTTGTCTCTTCTTTATTATCATCTTGCTGCCATGTTTTAGAAGGAGGTCCAAATTGTTTTATCATAGCTTTACCCTTATAATCCATGCTTTCTTTCCCTCTTATCTTGTTTCCCTAACCTTTGACATTTCCTCCCTTATTTCCCCTTGTTTTCTTACAGTTAAATCTTCTTCTAGAAAAAAGTGAGAACCCCTCAAGAGCTGCTTCTTGCTTAGAATAATATATTTATCACGCAAGCTATGATATTTTTTGAGAAGGATCAAAGTTCTCTAGGTGCAAATATTTTCTCTTCTACACTCTAAAGGAGAGTTGCACCTTAAGATATTTGATTCATCTCTGAGCTTAGTAGATCTAACCTTAAGATAAATCCATATTGGTTAATAATAATAAAATAATTTAAAATAAAGTTATAATTTTGTTATTTTTTACAATTTTTTCTTAATCTTGAAAATGTGAAATGTATTTTGATGTTTATCAACATTTACCAACAAGTTAATTTATGTGATTGCACTAATATACCTAATAATGAACTTTTATTATAATTTGTCATTATTATATCTTATTTTTATTCATGCATTGTATTGGACTATACAAATTACTCTATAATCAATGCAACAATTTTAAAAAAAATATATTATAAATGTCTTATTAAAATTGTAATAAAACATAAATTATTTTAAATTTTATTAATGAATATAAATGCAACTATTTAAACCATATACTCAAAATATATATATATATATATATATATATATATATATATATATATATTGGATATAAACCTAGGATTGAAGGGGCAAAGATTTGATCCTTTTAAAAATGCAACTATTTAAACCATATAGCCAAAAGAAAAATTATAAGTATTTATTGGATATAAACATAGGAGGGCCAAAGATTTGTTCTTTTTACATTCCTTCTCCTCATTCTATTTTTGCCATCCATCCTCTAGCTTTGTTAACTACTTTTTTTTTATATTTGAATGTTTGGAGTTCACTCAATATCAACCTGTTATGTTATAAACCTAGATATATCAATGCTTCATTCATGATTTACAGGGTTAAGGGAAGTGATAGTTGAATGACTCACCTGAGATATATTATTCACTGGAAGTAGTGCAGTATGTGCATATTTCTAGTGTTTATATTGGTGGTAGAGACTAGTTGATATGTGCATATTTCTAGTGTTTTTATTGGTGGTAGGGACTAGCAGAACTATGTTCAAGCCCAAAGTGGGCTAAGCTTATGTGAAATGACGGTGGTCGACCAGGAGCATAATATGCTACAGAGTTTCTTGATGGGGAGACCGGCCACAACCCACTGCGAAAACTTTCGAGGCTTGATTACTTTGTTACCAAGTGAGCAGCAAAGAACAAGACAATTCAACCATGGTTCCAACTCGAGAAACTATAACAACGAGCTACTGCCCACCGCCCATAGGGGTTATGCCTTAATTCTTTGCAAACGAGCAAGCCGATGGAGAGGGGTGATCCAACTGTGGTTTAGTAATTGCATGGTGAGTCATGGAACTCTGTGGGGGAGGAACCTTGCCACTAGGATGTAGGTCCCTAGTGCCATTGAGGAGTGAGAGCGAGCCAACACTGTCGATCTTGCAAACAAAAAAAAGTGTCTAGGTGGGTTTGTCAACCACATGTGCCACCACCTAACGCCAAGACTCGGCACCCTATTAACCATGTGAACGAGAGAAGTCGATGAGGACGGACCGATCCACGGCAGAACCCTATTGCAATGAGATGACCCATCGTTGGAAGCTTAGCATCTCAACACATTACTAAGGGAGAATTCGATGAGGATGGGTAGATCCAGCCCTGGTTCCAATTGCGGAATCCTACTGCCGAGAAACTGCCCACCGCGGACATTTGCAACAAGTCAACTTGCAGCAGGCAGGCACATGGAGGAGTGGCTGCTCCGATGTGACATGGAATAGAACCCCGTAGCATACGAACTTGTGGACCTCTAGTGATGACTTGCAGTGCCACCAAAACCCGATGGAGGTCGGATGGGTTCCTCATGGTGCCCTTGGGATGACATGACCCCTTTTCAATAGGCCAAAACTTCTAACAAGCATAATTTTTTTATGCTAGACTCAGATTGATATAAATTTGATATTGTCATAAAGCTCTAATCACCATGGTACCACAATTCATTTCCGCAAGATCTTCAAAAATTGAGGTTTTTGTATGGGTTTTTGTAAACTCTATCTTCATAACATACCTTGGACATCAAGTCAAACAAATAGGAAACACCTTCCAAAATCCTTTAAGAGGGTAGAAGGGAGATGGTTACAATCAGTCGCCATATTTATCATTGTCTTAAATTAATAAATACGCAACCTAGATAGGGTCGATTTATTAAGGGCCTTATGGTGTAAAGGTTCTTGAAGTATCATTTGATGCCATGTGTTGTACATTAAATAAAATGTAATTGTTCATATTTATCATATTTTTGTTCATAGTTGTTTCATAGTACATTATGTTTGTTTGCTTGGTTATTTCATACTACATTATATTTGTTTGCTTGGTTAACATTTAGATGTTTACTATATGTTAATTTTTAAGTGGTCGTGTTCTTGTCAATTAAGTTTAGCTTCGGTGGTTGGGAGGAATCGTTGTGATCTTCTTGAACTAATTTTAACTCTCATAAATTGGCATGTTTATTGGCCTTAATGAAACATGTAAATCATCTCTTTTAATTAATAAAACTTGGTTGTTCATATTTGTATTTGTTATATAGTATTATATATGGCCTTATTTGAATCTATTTCATTGCTTATCTACAATATGATGGTTTGTTTGGTTAACATTTAGATGTTTATTATATGTTAATTTTAAAGTGGTCATTTTATTGTTAATTGAGTTTAGCTTAGGTTGTTGGGAGAAATCATTGTGATCTTCCCACCTAGGTTCAAATCTTGTAAGTTGACATGGTTATACTTTGGAATAGAGTATTCTATATGCCAATCTTACGTGAATCTATATCGTCGACAATTTAACCATTACTTTTGTACATTTGCAGCTTACAAAATTGCCTTAAAAAGAAAATGGGAAAATGTTATCCCATAATGTTACATTTAAAAATAATAAATTAATACTTACAAACAAATTAAAAAATGGTAATAACAAAAAAATAATTCAATGTCTACCTTAATTTTAAACCAGAGTTAGCAGTTCAGCATGAAAGAGCATATTACATGAATATGAAATTGTGTATCACACAACATCTTGTAACTCCATTAAACGTCATACACTTCAAGTAGGCATAGCTTTGATTCTCAACATGCCATAAAAAAAAAATTAGAAATAAAACAACCATTTCATCAAACCTCTAAAACACAACAAAAAGATAACTAGCATGGCCTTGATACCATAAAACAAAACCCAAACAATCAACAATCTACGAAACTTTAAAAACTATAGGCCATACTTTCATTGCAACAGCAAATATAGACAAAATGCCTCTATGCATGTTTTACTGAGTAATTTATTTTTTGAATTCTGATTAAAAAAGAAAATTATTAAAATAACCATCATCTCCAAAGGCAACACTATATACACTTCATGTAAAATACCTAAATTTTTTCAACAATCTATATAAACTTGATATAAATAACCAGCTACCTTGCAAAGTAGCAATGCAATCAAATAAACAAATGAAAGTAGCAATGCAATCAAATAAACAAATGAAAGCCTTCAAATTATCATATTATATTCCGAGTAAGAATACATACCCTTAACTTCCCCTCTAGATTTGTACCTATAACCTCCGGTATGAAATACATGTTCTTAACTGTTAAGTCCACTTATTCCTCCTCGCAGCAATAAAAATCTACCACCATGGAATTTCTCAAATAAATTTATTGACTGACAACTTAAAACTAAATTAGACATGAAACCAGTTACTTGGAGGTACTGCATGACTACAAAACAACCACCGCCTCTTTGAATTCATTCAAAGATACCTCTTTTCTCTCCATTACAAATGGAAAGTTGCACACAAAACAAAGCACTATGAAGACTGATGTCACTAGGAAACTACAGTTTATCGGCCTACCTATCAGATAGTCATTAAAAGGGAATCATTAAAGATAAGACTAGAAGGATTAGGCAAAAACCATACAGCGGATGTCAAATTTTAATTATCTTTGGGTGATTACACAATTTGAAGTGTGAGAAAATTAAGGACAAAAGCAATATTACAGGTAGCGTACGCGCATGCATTAGCGAAGAGACCACCTGGCACAGGCGTTGCCCTCTCGATATGCTTAAACAGCAGAAATTGGGGTTATATGCGCTCAAGCACGCTCCTTTCTTGGTAATACGCAGTGTCATCCAGGTATTACAAGGTATTCAGACTCTCTAGGGAGTTAGTTTAGCCTCTAGGCTAACATGCAAGGACACCAAATGAGCCAAGGTTTTGCGCTACACTCAGCAAGGTTGCTATAACATGCTAATGTTTACTGACAAATTTCTCCTGCTTTGGGAATATGTATACGCACGCACGCCGTTAAAGCATACAGATGAGAACCATAGGCGAGGAAAGATATCACTTGGTAAGTACTATTATACCATGATTAAGTATCTTCAAACAAGGACAGGCCGGATATAATCCAATGAAAAACACAACCCAAGATTGACAGAATTGCCGTGTTTTACAGTCTCATTATGCATTGGCTAAAATCTTAGATTATCAGCATTTTGATGAAAAAACGCAGGTTCAGTCTACATTTACCAAAGTCAATATCCAGATACACTAACACCACCCAATTTTTACCCACAAATCATGTTTAGAAAACTTAAACAGTGCAGAAAAAGCTACAATGAAAGATATAATACTTCAAAGCAAATATTTATTTTTCGGCTACCATAACTAATAATAAATATAGTAAAGCTACAAACAAGGTTTGTGGCACTCGAGATATCCAATGTCACCATAATTTCCTCTCTCATCAGAAAACAGAAACATTTTATTAGACAAGAATATCTGTAATCCTTTCCAACCTAGTCTTCATCCTAGCACCAACAACCATAGTACAGCATAATACTTGCATTAGCATGCTAGAAACATGTTTTTGTTTTTAACTTTTACATATAGCATGTTACAAACATGCTTTAATTATTCTTACATCAAACTAATTAGCGGCTTTATATCTAATTCCCAATCATATCCTTCCGAGTCTACTCTGGCCTTCAATTGAGTTCTTGTATAGCTTTAATACTCCAAATTTTGGCGTATTGTGTGAAGATACATACTCACTGTAGTATTCTGGATAATGCCCACATACTTTGCATCCTCTTTCTCGAGGAGGAAAGCCATTGGAATCTATAAACCCAAGTATTTTTAGCACTATCACAGCAGAGAGAACGTTTATGATTTAAGCTTTATTTCCCATTACACTAAATGACACCTTAGCTCCTTATTCGTTGAGGATATAAATCTTCTCTCATTTGCGACAATACTAGTTCCAAAATATAAGTCTCAATCACATTAATGTATCTCTGCAATCCAGAAGGATGTAATTAGGCATCAGATATCCTTGCAGTATCCTTGCCACTGCAGTGCAGTATGAAGGAAACTTTATTCTATAAAAATAAATTATTTCGACGCGCACCATTCTGCAATACCGTCCTTCCCCTCCCCTCTTCCATCTGACCTCGACCCTACATCCATGTTCTCTCACACTTTCAACCTTTATGATATTCCCGGGCAGGCCCGAATTCATGTTACCTCTCCACCCTCTCCCCGTTACCAATTCTCAGACAGATATTAGAGAGGCCATCTGGGTGATGAACAGCAGCAAAGCAGCTGATGAGGAAGGCTACCAAGCAGAGTTCTTTAAGCACGGTTTCCATGCTTTGGTTAGCTACTTGGCTGATCTCTTCAACCATGTAGTTCGTGAAGGTTTTCCACCAGCATGGTCACACCACATCATCCACCCGATCCACAAATCAGGTTCCAGCTCAATTCCCAATAACTACAGAACGATCATGGTGGGCCACACGTTCTCGAAGTTGTATGCTATTGTTCTACATAAGAAGCTCTCCAGTGACCTTAAGCAGAGACAACTCAGAGCTAGGGCACAAGCAGGTTTTCGACCAGCTCATCAGACCATTGACCACAACTTCACCCTCCGCGCTGTGATTGAGGAGGCACAACACCGCTCTTCGAAAGCCTACTGTTGTTTCGTAGATTTTCGGAAAGATTTTGACTCTGTTCCGAGGGAAGCCTTACTCCAGAGACTCAGAGATATCGGCATCTCTGTGACCCTATTGACAGCTATTATGTGCCTATATGAGTCCTTCCTCGGTCGTCTTCGCGCAGCTCATGGGATGTTTTATTTCATCCGAAGCAACATTGGGGTTAAACAGTTTTGTCCACTGTCCCCTACGCGGTTTGGTATCTATATTGATGACTACACGAGCATATCCAGGACACCGATGGCTGCCTTCTTCACCAGGTTTTGATATATATTCTACTCTTTGTTGACGATGTGATCCTCCTCCCTTCATCCCCAGAAGGATTACAGAGGCAACTGGATGCCTAAGCTCTGTTTTGTGATCTTTGACAGTTGACGATCAACCTGGGTAAAACCAAGGTTATGATCTTCAATGGGGTGAAGAAAACTTCGGACCTTTACTTCCTATTCAGAGGGGAGGAGGTTGAGATCACCAACAAGTATACTTACTTGGGGGTGCAATTCTCAGGTCCCCGCTCCAATTTGTATGCAACACTTCAGCCTCAGATCAACAAAGGATATGGATCCTTAGCCTTTCTTGAGAGACAGTGCTTTCGACATCACTTCCCGGACATCTCGTCCAAGATAAGCCTCATGTCCCCCTGTTCTAAATGGCTCAGATATTTGGGGACCATCTTTACTTAAGTCAAATTGGGCTTCAGTTGAGAGATCCAGATTCTTCTTCTCTGCCGCATCATTCGCTGCAAACAGACAATACCTCAACATGTCATCCTTGCAAAGTTTGGAGCTCAACCCTTGCGGCTTGAGACGGCCTTCAGATTGGTTTCATTCTTGCATCTTGTCTGGAGCTTTGCAGACTCGATAAAGAGTAGGCACTGATATCCTTACTTGGCATATTGCTCTTCTGGGACTATTTCTCGTTCTAGTCACTCGGGCCGGGCCAGATGTTGGTTTACAAAAGTTTCAGATCTCTTAGAGTCAGTGGGCATTCAGTTGGATCGTCTCCCTCCTTTCCGATATTCCTTAGATGCACCTGGTCACCTTTTACCTACTACACAGGAGTTGAACAAGTCAAGGAGGACATCTACATGTAGTTCGTCCATGTCACTTGGGTCAATCATCCGGGAGGGTTGCGCCCAAAGATGGCCTTCTAAGCTGAGCACTTCTTGGAGTCGAGAGACGAGCTCATTGTCTGACCCCAGTATACGCTTCGCCACTAGATGCATGCTCTTCACATTCCTCTATGCCAATTCAGAGTAGGTTCTCATAGACTTCGGGTAGAGATGGACCACCAGATTTATAGACCAGACAAAATCTGCCAGGTATGTGATTTACAAGAAGTGGACACTTAGGTGCACTTCATTTTTGGATGCCCCATCTACTACGAGTTCAGAGAAAGGTTCCATTGCTTGTTCAGAGATTCTCAGAGCCTCATCTCGATCAGAGATGTTTGGTCCTATATATATAGGAGGCTCTCGGGTTTTCAGCGCATATTCTTCAGCCTCCCATCAGACTAGAGCCCACACAGAGGATCACGACATTTTTCAAGGTACTACCTTCAGACAGGGACACCAAGAGACCGATGGATACTAGTACACATCCATACTTTAGATCAGTGAGAAACTGTGGGACCTCACCCCGCCACACAAGATTTCAGCAGCAAATACGTCTCAGATCCGTTCCTGGGAGACGAACTACGTCATCCAGACCTCAGCAGCGAGCAAACTCCCCCGGGCAACGATTTAGTGGACAGTCTGCACTTTCCACCAACTCTTCATCGAGCCAACAGACTTAGTTGATCTTCTTCAGTGTTCTTCATTCAGCCTTGGATGTTAGGAAAGATGGGTCTGATCCTCAGGCCTATTAGCACCTGGATCTTCTCCACCAGGGCCAGATGTTAGTTTACTTCACGCATTTTATCTTTTATAGGAGACCATTTGGTTCTCCTGCTTTGTATGGATATCATTGTACTCAACAGTCCCTTTGACCTACTTTGTGGTCAATAGTCAATTCCAAGCAACTTCAGACCATATATGACCTCAGATCAAATTTTAAATTCTATAACTGATTCCTACGATCAGATAGATCATAGTGCAAATAGACACACGCAACATGTTGACAGTGAGCTTTCTCAACATCGATTAATAAGTGAAAATTGCTACATCATCAATAAGCTGTCTTATTGTTTAAAAACTCGCTTTAATCGAAAATCTATGATATCCAATATACAAAATAATATTAAGTGATATTCCTACAGTGTTACAGATATTTGTGAGAGATACCATTTAAAAACATGCACTCTGAAGGACATAAAAATTAACCGCAAAATGATTTCCTTGTAAAAATGTGTATGGTAGTCTCTCACCAATTCCACCCCAAGAGGAATTCAAAATCTGAAGGCTAGGAAGAGAGGGCATTCACCCAGCAGCAGTAATCCTGAACAACACATATACCATTTTCGCTGTCCGATGACAAATCAATCTCTGTGAAGCCCCTGAGCAGGGATTCTTGGAGCCGCAGGTGGAACAACAACATTTTCGTCAGGGAACAATGACTTGATGAACGAAGGAGTTTTTAGAAGCCGACGACCAGTCATAATAGGGTAAACATCTTCCAGAAAATAGTATGCATGACCAGCAACCATTCCCTGCACACACAGATGGGAGTTAAAATACTTAATCTCAATGCAAATATAGGACACCTACAAAAAAACCTTTAGCATTCCACTTATACCAATAGATCAACCCAGGGGCTGCTCCCAACAAGTACAGAGAATCCAAGAAGCACCTGCAAGCAAAGAAAAGAGATTTAATAGTTAATTAAGGAATGTGAATTTTCTGCTTCTTCCTTTAAAAAAAGGGTTGCAAGGAACACGAAGCCTAAAAATAACTGAAATACACGATCAACTGACCAATATCATACCTAATCCCATAACTTTGGGAAGTCACTGAGCTAGTGTAAGTAACTATCTCAAAATTATTCTAGAAAGGTTAACACAATTTCCATGTCGTTTCTTTCATAAGTTACACATCCCAGATTAACAGGAAAAGAAAAGGTAGAAGTAATATATGATCATAGTCTTAGAATCTCCATAATATTGTTGCTATTAAACAGTACATTTGAGTAGCTGGGACAGTCCTGCTAACAATCTTCTTTGATTATTGAAGTAGAATTCCAATAAAAAATTTAACACCATATGTAAATGTTTGCAGGCATTTATCTCATCAGAAACTACATGTATGCTTGAAACAAAAAATAGCTAGTCCTGTGAAGAATTCATTTCATGCAAGAGTACGAAATTTTACTTTTTGATGTAAAATCAATTTCAGAGTTATAAGATTTCTCGTAGGTGGCGAAGAATCAACCATTTGGCTAGGAAAAGCATTCCTATCAAGTACAATAATCTCATGCCAATTGGGAAATCACAGTTAATGCATTTAAGAGTAGCCAAGGACTTAATGATAGCCAACAAAATAGAAAGCAATCCAGCAATGCTGCCAAAACTGCTTCACATTCTCTGAATAGAAGCTAAGACAATTCTTTAAATTCTCACCACTTGCATGGTGGCATTGCAAATACAAATTTATTTGGCTTACATGACAGCAAAGTTCAGCAGGTATTCAAACGACAACCTTAAAGGCATGAACAGCTAAATTTGAAATACTGAGAAGACAGAATTTTGCATCCACATAATCAGCAAAATATGTTGTCTAGCAATGAAAAGCTCAAGTATGTTTTCTGACTAGGAAAACGAACTGAAAGTCTTTAATGAATTACTTCCCTGGACCAAAAACCTAGTTACTTGTCTTCATCACAAAGAAGACATCTTTTTGAAATTTATTTTTAAGATCTATGAACAATGAAGTAAGCATATTACAAAAGAAAAAAAGATAAAAGGTGCCCTTCATTCCATTCATCATTCGCCCTTCTGTGTTTTGCCACATCAAAGAGAACTAGAGGGATAGAAGGGATGCTCTTATTGAGAGGTGGACATGGAGTCTCATTATGGCAGAAATACAGCTAGCTCTAGCAGCACACATATTTTTCCCAAACTTATCTGCCTGGCTGATGATGAGGGTGAGTCGTGACATTGGCACAATTTCTAGTAGGAGAGTTGTGATCACCCTGACAACCTGGCCTAGGAAGGGGCCGATGGGACCTTCATCATTGCACATGCTACCCAAGCCCAGATTTTGACATCCCACGGGATGTATTGTTTTATTCCATGAGTCATGACATATTTGACAGTTTTAAATTAGCCGAACATGGAAAACTATGACTTCTTAAACTTTGACAATGTAAATTCAATGATGGTAAGATATAAAGACCCATCAACTTTCCTAACAACGTATATTGTAGATAAAAAAAATTATGTATATTTAGTCCAATTTATTATGGATATTTCAGTCATTCACTGACATTAGAACTATCATACATTGGATTCCTATCATGGATAAACTTGTGGATTTTGTATTTCAATAAATTTGTATATAACAGAAAAAAATGGCATTATACTTTTGCATAAGATGTGAAATGAAGGGTTGTAGTGTTCCTTAACCCTTAAAATTGAAACAGAAGTAAGTATATATAGAGAATATAACTGAAATAACCAGATACAAGAGACAATTATATGAAAGCTGTAAGATATACATTTGTACTAAGATAATCCAAAGAACTAAAGTATTCATTTTCTTTGTAAGGTGGAGCAACCTTTCACCAAGCAAAGCTCCAGATACACAACATCAGACAAACATTCCATAGTCTGTAACACTTTAAAAAGCTTTTCAAAAGCACAAACCCTAACTACTCCTAGTCCCATTATTAATGTCTACCAACTACCTAGTGGGCCTTACTACATTAAATAACTATCTGCTACTATCCAATGGACCTTATTCAAAGAGGACGGCTGCATACAACAACTAGCTAACTCTTAGGTAGCCTAAAGTAGGCAGGCTCGGGTAGGACGATAACATGCCCTCCCCCTCCTGAAGCAATGTTTTCATCTAGGCTAAACATGTGGAAATTGGTGTAGGATCGTGGTTGGTTCCCATGTGGCATCTTCAGTAAATCCATATTTCATTGATAGCACACTAGCACAATTGACACTTCCTGGTATCAAATCTTGCTTCCAACTAAAGAAAAATGGAGCCTTCTTCATCAAAGTCTTGGTATGTTGGTTTGCACCTTGCACTTTGAACCCACAATCTCTTTAGACAAGACACATGAAATACTCGATGACTCTTAGAATAGGTTGAAAAAGCCGATATGTAGGTCACTTGTCCAATGTGTTGGATGATCCCATAGCCAATGTGTTGGATGATCCCATAGTGTCCTTTGAACTTGTGCGCTAATTTTTGAGGTGTTTTAATTTTGTGTGATATTTGTTTAGAAGGTTGAAGACAAAAAAAACACCTAATCCCACCTAATCCCATGGTGCAAAAGGATGTTTGTAGCAATGCCAATTTGCTCGTTGCTTCATTCTATTTTTAGCAATAACAACTTCAGTGTGTGGAGAATGGCTTCACTGCTTGAACAATGGAAGTGCCTCATAAATATGATGTGACCGACAATGGCTTGTGCCCATAAACCCCTTAATATGGGATCATTTTGGTAACCCCGTGATAAGAGAAATCGTACCACCATTCTACAAGGGGAAGCCATTGTGCCCATTAGTGTGGTTTGTTAGAGGCAAAGCATCTCAAATAGGTTTCTAGGCACTTGTTGACCACTTTAATTTGACCATCTATTTGGGGGTGATATGCAATGTTCTTTTCTAGATAAGTACCCTATAGTTTTAAATAGCTCTTGCCAAAATTTGCTAGTGAAGGTAAGGTCTCAATCCAAGACAATGGAAGTGGGCATGCCATGTAACTTTAAAATCTAATCAAGGAAGGCTTGGACAACTAAGGAGGGGGTAAATGGATATGATAGGTCACAAAAGTAGCTTATTTGTAGAGACAAATGACTACCACCAAGCTCTTTTAGGGTATGATTATGAGAGCTTGTGGATAAGTTGAATAAGTCTTTTGCCAACCATTCTTGACGAGCTTCCTCAAGCGAACAAAAACAAGTAAAGATAAGGCAAAGAGGGATCCATACTCCTCAAATTGTTAGAATAAGCCACATCAACTACCACATTTTCTTTACCCTTCTTATAGATAATCTCATAATCATACCCTTAAAGAGCTTGGTGACCCACTTATGTTGCTCTAGTGAGAAAAACTTTGTTCGAGAAAGTACTTCAAAGTCCAAACTATCATGGCCGATCTTGATCCACAAATGTTGCCCTATAAGGTATGGGTTCCAGGTCTCTAATGCATGCAGGATGCCCATCATCAACATCACTCCAAGACCTCTGCTTGAGGCATTAGACTCCAGGATAGAAGTCTTGGTAAAATATAGCATTGCTAATCCTAGAGTTGTGCACACGACATCCTTTAAAGTTGAGAAGACCTATTCAGCAGCCTCAATCCAAACAAAGGCATCCTTTTTGAGCAGCAAGGTTAGAGGAGTAGCATATTTTCCATAATTTTTCACAAACTTCTTCTGATGGCCTAAAAGTCTTAAGATCCATGCAAGCTCTTCGAGGTTTTAGGACAATGTCAATCTTGCATAGTTGTAACTTTCTTGGGATCAATTCATACTCCCTCCCAAATTACAATGTGATATAAGTATTCACCCTGTCAAGCCCCAAAGGCACATTTGGAGCATTTTTATGAATAGCTAGTGGTCCCTATGGGAGTTGCAACACTCTATCAACATGCCTTATGCGGTATTCCCATGTTTTGTTGTAGATCGGAATATCATCAAAAGATATTCGCACAAAATTGGGTAAAAATGGTTGAAAGAACTTATTCATGAGGCTCTGAAAGGTTAATGGAGCGTTGCAAAGGCTAAAAGCCATAACTAGAAACTCATAATGACCTTCATTTGTATGAAAAGTAATCACAGAGATGTTTGTCTTTTTCACAATGATCTGGTGGTAGCTAGAACCAAGGTCAAGTTTAGTGAAAAACTTGGCTCCATAAAGTTCATCCAAGAGGACATCAATAACTGGGATAGGAAGTTTGTCCTTGCTGGTTCAACTTATTGAGAACCCATAAGTCAAGATACATGCACCAAGTACCTTCTTTAACACCATGACCATTGGTGATGAGTAAGGGCTAGTATTGCATTGTATAATTCACCCTCCAACAATTACTGAATGATCTTTTCAATTTCATTGTTCCATGCAAAAGGGTGCCAATAAGGACACATTGGGTAGTTGACTACCTGGAATGAGGGGAGTACCATGGTCATGCTCCTCATGTGAAGGTTGTAAACCAAGGTTGCATGAAATGGAGAAATGGAAACAAGTTTCTGAAATGAGAAGCGAAGCGAAATGTGACCTCCCCAAATTTTGGAAACGGGAAAACGTGATATATATATATATATATATATATATATATATATATATATATATATATATTATAATTTAGGACATTTAAGAAATGCTATGTGAAATCATACAAGTTTAAAACATACATGATAAATCATAAATTCAGAGCATAAACTATTACAAATTTACAAGTTACAACACATTTACTCAGGAATGATCATTGATAACACACATAATGAAAATAGCAATATCAGAACCTCCAAAACCAGCCTTTATAATATATCAAAATGTCAAAATCAACCTTTATTATATATATGAGGCTGTGAGTACAATAAAGTCAAAAGACTAATACTCATTATCATAATCCTCATCAAATATAGCAACAAAAGCATGCTCAGTAGTGGATGGTGTAGCTGAAGAAGATGTTTGGCCAATTCCACTTCTATGATCTTGGTCCTCAATATTCAAGGCAGCAAGAGAGAGATCCAAATCAGGATTTTCTAGTTCCACATCCCACTCCTTAGAAGGGCCATTGCCATATTTTGGACCCCTACGAGATGCAAGCTGAAGGTTGGAGTGCACATAAACAAGATCCTCTGCCTTCTGTGAGCCCAACCTGTTGCCCTTCACAGAATGAATAAAACCATAGGTGCTCCAATTCCTTTTTGTTGATGAAGAGCTTGCCACTTGTGAAAGGACGCGAATGGCAAGGTTTTGCAAATGTACACCATTTGCTCCATGACAAATCCACCACCTAACTGGATTCATGGTGTTTCTCTCCTCCAAAGATGATATATCTAAATAATCATCTATACCTGTGGGAAAACTGGCAAATTCTTCCTTCCCCTCCCTATGTAGATGAGCTGGAAAAATTCTCATAAAGGCTTTTTTCACCCCATTAACCACCTCTCTATCCTTATGGGGTGCCTTCCTCTTCCCATTGCTTTGAGCAATAAGTTGCTCATCATAAAATTTTGGGTTCAAGGCATGTGATAAAGTATGCAATGGAGTGTTGAGATTGTTCCACCTGTCAACAATGATTCTCTCGATTAATTAGGCAAACTAACCATCTACAAACAAAAGTTGTCGTGACTCATGTGAAATAATTTCCATAGTTTTCTCAACCATGGAATCCATGCCATCATATACCTCTCCTAAGAAAGGTTGGTCGATGTCAGCGTGCCGAAGAAGCTCAAATGCAGGGATTGTGAACAGTAGCAAGAAATCTACCTTGCTCCACCAATCCTCATCAAGGCACAATCTACGCACCTCAGTTCCCTGCTCTGAATCTGCCTGTCTCCACTCGACCCAAAGCTGACTCACCACCATAGACACTAATGCTTGCTTAACCTCAACAAGACGGCGCAACATTATGAAGTTTGAGGCATATCTTGTCTCGGCAACTTTTAACAACTCCAATTTGGAGTACTCTCGAAATATTGCTTGAGACTAGTGGTGGTTGGTGATGAATTTCACAATTTCCCTTGCTTCCCCTGTGAGTTCCTTTATCCATGGAACTTTATTGTCGATCTCCTCTAAGATCAGATTCAGATTGTGGACAATGCTCTAAGATCAGATTCAGATTGTGGACAATGCAGGGTGTCCAAAAGATGTGGTCATACCTCCCCTCAATAATCAAACCTGCAGCTTTGCATACCGGGGAATTATCCGTGATAACTTGCACCAACCTGTTCAATAGATTTGATAATGACATTAGCAATGAATTGTGCATCTTTTACCTCTCCCGAGCAGTCTTCTGCCTTTAGAAACATTGCTCCTTTTGGTGAAGTGGCAATGATGTTTATCAATGGTCTACACCTTGTATCTGTCCATCCATCTTAGACTATGGTAACCCTAGAGCTAGTCCAAGAAGAACGAATTGGTGATAGCACATCCTCCACAATATCCTTCTCATTTTTTAGAAGTTGAGTTCTAACTTTCTCATAGTTGGGCCTCTTGTACCCTTTAGGAGCTTTGTTTACTGCCCTTATCATATCTTGCCAGTAAGGGGAGCGAACAACATTGAATGGGAGACCACATGCATAGATGCACCGAGCCACTCTGGAATCATCTTCTTCTCTTCCTTACACATTCAACAGTTTAGCAATCCTGCTATCTTGAACAGTACCGAATGCCCCTATGGATGGTGGTTGTTCTGGTTGTTGAGTGCCACTGCCTCTCCTCTTCCTTGCTTCAATTCCAATCCTTGGCTCACTGTTTGCTAGATTTTTAGCTTCTTGACTAAAATCATCATGCTTTCTTTTGATTCCATCAGCCTGATCTTGCTCTCTTTGATATTCCCTCCTTGCTATAGGGTCTGATGTTTTCATGCAACCTGCAATCCCCTGTCCTCCTCCATGCAAAAGATGTGCCTTCACTCTTGGGTAAGAGCCCTTGTAACAATTATTGCAAAGAGTACACTACCATTCCCATGAGCCACCACCTCCACATCTTTGCAGCTTCTCAACATGCCTCCAAAGAGGATAATATTCAGCCCTTGGGTTGGCCTTGGGGTTTGCACTTGAACCTTGGATGGAAGAAGCCATTGCTGCAAAAAAAAGAAAAAAACAAATCTATAAATAAAAAACGTTTTTTTAAATTTTGGTAGCATAAACCCTTGAAAAATAGACAAAACAATGAGAAAAAACAAAGAAATCGAATGCTTCTTACCCAAAATAATTTTCCCATTCCCATGAGCCACCACCTCCACATCTTTGCAGCTTCTCAACATGCCTCCAAAGAGGATAATATTCAGCCCTTGGGTTGGCCTTGGGGTTTGCACTTGAACCTTGGATGGAAGAAGCCATTGCTGCAAAAAAAAGAAAAAAACAAATCTATAAATAAAAAACGTTTTTTTAAATTTTGGTAGCATAAACCCTTGAAAAATAGACAAAACAATGAGAAAAAACAAAGAAATCGAATGCTTCTTACCCAAAATAATTTTCCGTACCTGAAGCTACCCCAAAATGCCAGAAAAAACAAGAGAAATATGGCTGCAGCTAAGCCAAAAACCAAGAATGTCATAGCTGGAAACTTCGCACTCCAAATCCGCTCCTCAAATCTCTTTCTCTTGCTGTTGAAATCTCCTTTGCTCAATGGTGAAAACACCCAAGTTGAAGCACTACTCTCTTCCTCCTTCCTCCTCTCCAAAATCGCTCTTCACCAAGTGAATCGACTTGCTCAATTTGTGTGATTAGAGAATGAGGCTAATCCTCTTTTTATAACTTTAGAAACCCTTCTAGATGCATCCAATACCTAATAGAAAAGAATTAAATAATACTAAATTGCATGAATCGAAAAAAATAAAAATAAAAATAAAAAATTTGAAAATTTGCACTATACGAAAGAGGAAACGCGTTTTCGCGTTTCGGTTTCGTTTCTTTGGAGAAACGGGCCTAGGGCCAACGTTTCCTGCAAGTTAGTCGTAAACCTTTTGAGGTTCCAAATACCTAATCATGCTTAGAGAGAACTAGCTACAAATCAAGGTGAATCTCTGGTGGTGTGGTGTTGACTACGTGTATGGCATCGAGCTATGCAATAACACAAGAGAGGCCTTTCTCCAACAACTTCTCCATATGTTGACAAGTGATAATGTCAAGGGAACCCGTTGTAAACCCCTTAAGGATATCTTCCGATGTAAACCCCTTGAGGATATCTTTCTCCCCTCTTGAGTGAAGCTCATTTAAAATTCTTTGAAATCCATGACGATTGGCCCGAAAGTGCATAACCATTTTTCCCAAAGAACTATATCACAACTACCCATCTCAATAGCAAACACTTAAGTTTTGAGATGATAGTAGTTTGTAGTTTCACATTTTCACACCAACCCCCACATTTCACCGCAACACCATTACCGATCATAGTTTGTATATTAGATATGGGGCATACATAACAATGGGTGTCTTGTGCCACTCTCTTATGGATAAAATTGTGGGTGTTGCCACTATAAATCAACACAATCAATTTGCATTGCTTTTGATGTAACCAATCAATTTCAAGGTTTGGGGTGTCAAGAACCTAATAAGGCATGGGGAAAAAATTGGGGTTCATCACAAGGAGCTTACAAGGGGGCTTCATCTTTTGTGGGGGGATGGTGTCTTCCAAAGTTGGTTCAAAAGTATCTTTAATTGGAATAGCCTTTGCGTTGTCATGCAAAGATACATCCATTTAAAATAATTTTAGAATTTTACATGTGTGCCCTTTGAAATAGCATTCATCACAATTAGAAAAAATATGAAGGCATTGACGTTTTGTCATCTCTTTAGGGGAACTCGTGGATGTGAAATCGTTGTGAAACAAATGAGCAAAGGGAAATTGCCACAAGGGGGGGCTTAGGTGAGTGTTGAATAAAAGTCCCTTTGTTTGTACATTGATCATTATCTTAGCTTCTTTATCTCTATCACAAGCTTCCAACTATGTTTGTGGGTGTCACATCATCATGCCTGCTCAAATTGCTTCCATGAAACCATTAATGAAATATTCTTTAAAATAAATCAAAATGGCCATTTATGTCAATTGTGAATTGCTCAAAGGTGATAATATAGTCCATAACTATGAAAATTTGACATAATTTTGCTAGGCATCCCAAATGGTGAGTGTCGTGTTCAAAACAAGCATAACATACTTGAACAAACTAGGTCCAAGTAATCTAGCCTTCTTATACTATTGCCACCACTATCAATGTTCGACATCCAAACTTAGACACCCACTTTTAGTTTATGTAGGCCATTGATAAAGCCATGGAGAGATAAACAATGTGTGAAAAAATGTAATCCCAAATCCCTACTACAACAATCTGATATTACTTCTCCTACTTGTTAATTCCATGCAAGTTATTTAATGTGTTAAACTATATCGAAGTAAATACAACTGCAGCGTTCACTAATTAAATTATATGTGGAAACAAGAACTGAGCAAGAAGAAGCTTTATAGTTAGACAACATTGATAGAGGAATAGGAGTGTGAATGAGGGGAGCTCGAGCGGCGATGGACCGATGGCGGAACCCTAATTGGAACAAACCCTAAATTTTTTACGGACACCATGAGAGCTTGACTAGCACATGGCAAAGCACTGAATCGGTTCAAGGCAGCTGCTTCGTTTCTCCAGTGCCATGAGACCATGGTTGACAGCTTAGACATTGCGCAGGGGAGGTTCCAAGTGCCATCTTAAGGCAGCTCATCACTCATTACTCGGGTTTTAAGGTGGATTGTCGCCAACGGTCACGGGACACACAGCAAAAGACTGGCAATTGCGTGGCTTCGGCATTATCTCAATGGCTCTGACAACCCGACAGTGGGTAATTATTTTGACCCTCAAATTCCCTCTGGACCCCATCAGATACCGCTGACGGTCACAGTCTCTGAGCCAGCACCTCGAAACAGACAAGGGTTTCGCGGCAAGGAGCAGGAACTCTCGAAATAGAGGAGAACCTCTCAAAACGGAGAGATGGATGAGGTCAAGCTGGACTACTCTTCCGACAACCTGAACTGTCGCAGATTTGGGCAGGGTTAACACCTCAACGGACAGGTGGGATGACTCAAAGAGCTGACCTTGCAGTGAAAGAACAAGTGGATATGGAGATAGGTAAGTCATCACAAGCTCCTTTTGCCTCAAAGGAACCCTGTCTAGCATCTGAAGCGATTTATTCTGAACAATTTCCAGTGGCATTGGCTTCACCAACATACTCAATCCCCTCGTCGTCAGTCCTCAGGCTATGGGAGCAACAAGCCCAAGTTACCCCAGATGTTTTGGGTCCGATAATGGAAGGTTTGGGGGCTATTGCCGATAACTTGGAAGGGTCATTCGGTTTCGAGCAATTAGGCATTAACCATGCAACGGAGGACAATACACCCACAAACAATTTAAGGGAGCCCCCATTTGTGGCGGCATCTGGCTGCTTTGAAGGCATCACACAGACGATTCCACCGTCGGAGGACATCAAGACGTCTGATTCAGATGACGCAATACTAGAAGGAGACGGGCATATCCGAGACAGGACCACCCACAGGACTGGTAAGAAAAAACACAGGTGCACAAAGAGTCGTGAACAGAAGAGCGACTTGGTCTTCGGCGAGGGTATTAGTATGGATAAGTTGGAGGAAACCTCGCAAACGGTCCTGGTCGGACGAGTACGAGGGAGGAACTACACCAATGCCAGACTCAAGATATGGACAGCTGAAATTTGGGGAAACATTTTGGAGCAACTTCCTGGGGTGCTCATGATGAACAAGGGGTGGTTTGCCCTAATTTCCCCCCACCCGGAGATGGCAAATTGGGTGCTTACCAAATACTGGCATAACGAAATGACACCAGTTCTGCTCAAGATATGGACTCCCCTGTACGATCCTAACAAGGAAAAGATGGGAAAGGACCTATTAGGGTGCGACTGTTGGGTCTCCCTCTGCAATTCTGGACAAAGGAAGCTATTTGATTCATTGGAGAAGACTTAGGGATTTATTTGGACCATGACAGGTCCTACTTAGAGACTAAAAATATCTCAGTAGCTCGGATTCTTGTCCATTTGGACACGAGGTAAGGTCTGGTGGAGAGCTACAACCTGCAATTCAGAGACATCAAATGCCAGATACCGAATTATGAAGGGGTACCATTTCGGTGTCGTAGTTGTCACGAAGTGGGGCATCTTTACAAGGAATGCCCGCTTATCACTGCGGCAAACGTTGAACCTGCAAAATTCTTGCTGCACACAGGGACCCATACTATGGGTATTGGTGAATCAAAATCTTCTCAGGAGAGACCTTTGGTGGAGCCTGTGTCGCTGAATACTCACAGGAAGACGTTGTCCTTTCAAGCACCACTAGCATCACAGGCCTGCGGCTCTCAACATCATGAGGAGGATACTACTCTAATCCCAGGTACTCCTCTCGCTACTCCTTTTGCCTTCAATTCTGAATTTAATCGCAATGTAACTCCTGTAATATCTCTAGTTACATCTAAAATCAATTTAATAAGATGCAATCTGGATCCCATTGATTGTCCTGTTGCAACTGCCCCTCCCTCCTTTTCACGGTCGGACCCTCATACCCTAGTAGGAGATTCTAATTCCCAATCAATTACTGAATTCTCGGGCAATAGTTATGGCCATTGTTACAACCTTATATCCTCATCTAAGGCCTCTACGCCCCATGCTTATGGGCTTGGCCTTACCTCATAGGACCCCAATCTAAAGCAGTAAGGGGCAGACCATCATCCCTATCCAAGGCTATCCTGTGGGCTTGTATGGAGGTAGCATCAGGGAAACAATCTTCAATCGACAGGGTTCTTAGAGCAAAGGACACCCCTGACATGGGTGATCCATGATTTGCCTCTCTTTCAATTGCAGAGGTTTAGCCAGTCCCGACAAAAAACTAGCACTAAGAAGGTTGTTGACTCTTGTCAGAGTGGATGCTCTTCTTCTTCAAGAAACTTTGCGGGATGGAGATTATATCCTAAAAATGCTCACTTCTCTGCTCCTGGACTGGAGTTTTCAGACACTAGATTCTAGAGGGAGACCTAGAGGTTGTGCTATGGGATTAAATAACAGGACTATCAAAGTGGGAAGCTGGTGGGGCAGAGAAGGGATTCTTGGGGCCGACATCACTATAAATGGGCTTGATATGCCCATATGCTTGATCAATGTCTACGACCCCTGTCCCAACAGAGAGGACTACTGGGACAAGTTGATGGCCACAAACATCATGAAGGGGGAACACATTATCATTGGTGGAGATTTAAACTTATCCATTGGCCTAGCTGAATTATGGAGGCTGAATGCAGTCCCAAACCCCTTGTCGGAATACTTTGAGCATCTAATCGATGATGCTGATATGTTGGATTTGGCCATGCTCAAAAAATTCCCCACATGGTGCAACAGAAGGACTGGTGAGGCTGCCTGGCGCGAAGACTAGACCGATTTCTGATCAAGACCAGGTTGGCTGATAGAATTTCAAGGTATATGGGAAAGTGATCAGGGGATCCTCCCGTCCCCACCCATTGTCTGGCCTACTTCACTCCCCTTTTAAATTCAACTCCTTCTGGCTGGAGGATCCTGCCTTCCACCAACTGGTTAAAAGCTCCTGGACACACTGTGATCAGATGCCTAACTCCGAGTTGGCTCGTGTTTTCTACAACATTAAAAGGCATTACAATAAAATGGGCCAGAGAGAAGAAAAGACATGATGAAGAGACAATGAATAAGATTGAGATTGAGTTAGAGAGCCTGATGGGATCGAACTGCCTTGGCTTTCAATCCACTGAGGCCAAGGAACACCTCATTCAATTGGAGGTGGAGAAATCCAAATTGTTAAGGCAATAGTACAAAGAGTGGAGGCTCAAAAGCAAGGCCATCTGGCTCAAAGCGGGAGATGACAACTCTAAATTCTTCCAGCAATGTGCAAAAGGCAGAAAGAGTATCAACACAATCTGGGCACTAAGGGACCAGGCTGGAAGGGTGGCCAATAACCACACTCAACTTCTTAACATGGGGATTAGACATTTCTTCCATCTCTACAAGGACCACAGAGTTGCCAATATTTCAGAAATATTCCAGATAGCCAGGACCATGCACAGATATGTGGAGGATGAAGATATTGAAAACCTAAATGCACTTGTTTCCTTAGGGGAAGTTGAAGCAGTGTTAAAATGGTTTAAGAAGGATAAGAGCCTTGGTCCGGATGACTGAACCATTGAATTCTATCTCACCTTCTTTGAAGACATTGGGAGGGACCTCCTCCAAGTCATCGAAGAGAGTCGAACGATTGGTCGTATTTATGATGGATTCAACGCTACCTTCATAGCCCTCATACCCAAGATTGATAAACTCTCAACCTTCAATGACTATCGGTCGATATCCCTCTGCAACTGTATCTACAAGATCACATGTAAGATCATTGCCAACCACATCAAACCCATATTATCTCAACACATATCCAAGGAACAATTTCCCTTCCTTAACCAAAGACAAATTCATGAAGCTATAGGCACTGCACAAGAAGCCTTGCACTCTATCAAGCTCTAAAGTCTTAAAAGCACCATCCTTGAGACCTAGCAAAGGCTTTTGATTGCACATGCTGGACCTACTTACAACTCATCCTTCTTCATATTGGCTTCCCCCTCTCCTTCATCAATTGGATCATGGGTTGTATCTGTAATGCCTCCTTCAGCATTCTCATCAATGGAGCGGCATCTAAATTTTTTCATGCAGGTAGAGGCCTTTGTCAAGGATGCCCATTATCCCAGTTGTTATTTTTATTTATCATGGAAGGACTGACCAAACTTTTGGCAAAGGCCAAGACGATGGGACTATAAAAGGTGTCAAATTATCTGAATTTATATAACTAACGCATCTCTTATTCGTGGATGATGTACTTATTTTTCTTGATGGATCCAGCCAAGACACCAACAGCTTCAAAAAAATTCTTGAGGTTTCTTGTAAGGCTACTGGTATGGACCCCAATCACAGTAAATCTACTACCATTTTGGTGAAGTGCTCTGAGCAGGAATGCAGACATGCCCTTGCCCATTTTCATTTTGGTTGTAGGGAATTAGAGGATGGCATCAAATATCTTGGTTTCTGTCTAAAGCCAAATGACTACTGCATCACCGATTGGAACTGGTTAATTGCAAAAGTCAAGAGGAGAGTAAACATTTGGCAGCAGAGATGGCTCTCCAAAGTTGGGCGATTAGTTCTAATAAAATCAGTGTTGGAGGCAATTTCGGTATACTAGATAGCATTGGCAAGGATACCCAAAGGTGTGACTGCCAGAATTCAACAAATTTGCATAAGATTCCTTTGGAGATGTAATCAAGATGGCAAGACTTTTGCTTGGATCGGTTGGAAGAGGATTGCCAAACCCAAAAGCTGGGGGGGCTAGGGGCTAAAAGACCTTAATTGCTTTCCCACATCTTTGGCAGCCAAAATGGGGTGGCACATCTTTCCCAAGATGTAGCTTATTTCAAATATATCGCTCCTTGGACTACCCTCGAGTGGATTAGAGGCCCCACCTCATACATTCCTGGATCCTCCATTATCTGGCGAGCCATCACCACATCTATTCACATCATCAAGAAAGGCCTTGCTTGGAGCATTGGAACAGGTGAAAAAGTCGAGATTGGTGTGGATGCTTGGTTTGGCTGTGGTCAGGTGTACCAATTCCCTTTGACCATTAGACAACACTTGATGGACGCAGGAATTCAAACCATTTCACAAATTGTTGATAGAGCTAATTCCTCTTGGATCACACAGGCCTGGAAATCGACACAAGATCTCGACATCCCAGATATTTGGCATCCGACTTGGAACAATTATCTCAAGGCCCTTTGTGTCACCAACATCATAATCACTGAGGGAGGATGAACTTTTATGGGCTTTATCTCCCAGGGGCAGATACTCTTCTAAGGAAGGGTATGTCTCTCTATGTGCAGAACTTGATCCCCAGAACAAACTGTGGAGGTGGAGACACATTTGGAAGTTGAAGGCACCACCAAAGGCCAAGATTTTCATGTGGTGCATACTCACTAACTACGCCCCAACAGAGGACAATCTCATCAGGCGATTCATCCACGGTCCCTCCAGATGTTGTCTTTGCAAATCTCAGGGCGAGGACATGGATCACCTCCTCACCTGCCCATCTAGCATCTTACCACAACTACCCTGGGCATCACATATCATTGGCATGGAAACTTTGTATCTGAGGCTTTGGTCATATTGGTGGCAATCGGCACTCTACCCAAAAGAACGAAATCTCCCCTCTTGATATCCTGGGGCACCTGGCTGGCGCGTAATAAACTAGCCTCGCATAAGTAACACTATTGTGATGCTCTTCCTCTCAATACCAAACGATGAGCCCGAAGCACAATGCAAAATTCTAACACCAGAGGATATTGACAATTCCTACCTATGGGCCTATTTCGATGGGGCATCAAACATCCATGGCTGTGGAGGGGGGCTACTCTCTATCTCTCTGAATCTCACTACTATAAGATTAAAATGGGATTAGGCTCGAGTACAAACAACTATGTCGAGCTTAACAGTCTCAAACTCCTCCTCACCTTTGCCCGAGAGAAGAGTTGCAACAGGATTGAGATATTTGGGGATTCCAAAATTATTATTAATTGGTTCAGCAATGAAGCACAATGTCATGTTCATACTCTTAGAGCTTTGCTGGATGAGGTTATGGCGCTAAAATCTTTTTTTGATTCCATTATTGTTGCTCACATTTACAGGCAAAGGAACCAAGTGGCTAATCAACTATCCAAAGAAGCATCGCAATTAGAGTGGGGTCATTGGTTCATTATCGAACAAGATGGACAATGAGTATCAGCGTTTCCATAGACCCTTCATAGAGGATATGGAGGGAAAAGGGGGGCAATCTAACAAGGCTGTCGATTTTGGTTGGTTTTTGGCAAGGCTTTGGCTGGTTTTTTATTTTTTCACCTGTGATTATGTAGATATTTTTTGTTTACAAGTTTATTTATGAATATCTGAACCATATGACTGTAAGTGAATTTGAAATATGCATAGATGACTATGTTGTTGATACAACATGCAATTTTCTCTCATAATGAAAATTACGAATTTTTCCTTTGAAAAAAAAAGAACTGAGCAAGAAGAAAATAAACACATACAAATGACATTGTTGTTTTTGGACTAATGTCCCCGAAAAAACCCAACGTGAGAAAATTGGTGTAGCAGCTGAGGGTTTGTATTATTAAGCAGTAGTTCTGAATACAATCTAGGATGCCTTATGATGCCAGGATATTGGGTTAAACAGATCCTAGCATATAAAAACTCGTGCGCTTCCAACATGCATTTAAAATCTCAAGAAAACAAACATTTGTAGCTGCTTAAAATGTAGATAAATAAAAGAGAGCTCATATAAACACAAATATACTGATATATAAATACACAAGAAATTCCTTGGCCAAATATTACAGTGGATGGCCTTTCAGCTTTCGGCCTTTTACAAAAAGCTCTCAACCCATTCCGCACACTCTCTGTATTTCTCACTTGTCTCACTTGTTTTTCATCCTCACACAACCCTCCTATTTATACATAAATATGAATTTATTCCACTCCATAAATTCCTCCACACAAATCTCAACTAAAATCAAATTTAGATTTATCTTATTTTGGACTCAACTAAGTCCCGTTTATGGAATTCTTAATCCCTAGATTATCTACCTAATTCAACTCCACTCATATCCTTAATTATTTAAGGAATATTTACAATAATCCTCACATTTATATTTTCTCTCTTAATTTATTAAAAATAATCAAAATAATTAAAACACCTCACCTCCTAAATTACACAAATGAATAATGAAAATTTATCTTTGATGCTCCTACATCAGACTTCCAATGTAGAGAAGTTTCCATAGACTCATGTCTATGAGGTCTGTCGCTTTTCTGTAATAACGCGACAGCCACAAGTCCTGATGATTTGCTCCCTCCAGGATTACCCAAACTATGTTCTGTCGCTGGTCCTTCAAAGTATCAACTCGATTTGGTAACTCATCACTTACTCGGTCAATCGAATTCCATCGACTTCTCCAACACTTTCTTTTGCCAATTCCTTGGAGTAATTCCTCTTTGTCGAATTCTTTCTTCTCCAACTGAGCTGATTACTCAACTTTCTACAATGAAGAATAATCAAGAACTCCTTGATTACAACTATAGTCTTTGATTGATTTTATAGCAACAACTTTCTCGTCCAATGATGTATCTGCATTCACCAACAAACTGTTAGTTTTAAAAATATAAGACCTTTCGGTCTCTTTTGATGCTTCAAGCACCAATCTCCCATCATCGACTTTTTGGATTTCAGTAGATTCTATTTTGGACTGCTGGCTACTTCCATCTCTATCCTGCTAGATCAATATTTCTCTCTCCTTTATGTCTCCACAGACATAACTTTCTTGCTGCCCCTGATCTTTCATCTCAACGCCAAATAATTTCTGCTCAATTTCTTTGATTTCGACATCATATCTGTTAATGTCGTTTTCTTTACCTACAATCACATTATTATCTGAAAAGTTATAACATTCATTCAACTCTATAAATGTTAAAAACATTTCATCTCTATCATGCACAGTAACTGTGATTTCTCCCTCAGGTTCCTTAAGCCATCGTTCTAAGAACTCGATTTCCATGTGAAATCTTTTCAGCACTTCATCACAACCTTCTGTTTCATTACACTGCAAAATTCCGTCAGCAATTTCATTAAACAAATACATTTGTTTACCTCCTTCAAATATCTCTTTGGCATTTCCTTTATGCTCTTGCTCCATAACAGCTTCAACTGGTTGTCTTACCCCAAACAATAATTCATTTATGATTTCTTCTTGCTGCAACAAATTAGTACCTTCCTCCTTTGAAAGGCATTCTCCATCACACTTCCCCTTAAGAGTTTCCTTCATCTCTGTGATAATTTCACCAGACTGTCCACCATCTTTCGCACATCCTGCAAACATACATAAATTGTGAGATTTAAAAATGCAAGGCTTCAAATCCTCATCTGCTTCTCTCGCTAACACATCTTCAGATTCTTCTGAACTATCTCAATAGTTCATGAGATCTTCCTCATTGATCTCTTCACCCAGAATTTCACCCCGTTCTGGGCCACAAATGGAAACATCCATTTTTAATTCAGCCTCTCTAAGTTCTTCCAACCTCAACATCTGCTCGAGCTTCCTCAGCGCTTCTGTCAACTGTATGTTTACCTGCTTTTCCCTCTTTGCGTGTAGTCCCTGCCACTTCACTTTCTTCCTCATGGTCCAACCATGTGTCTGGTCTTTCACATTTCTCTGCAATAACTCCATCAACAATTCAAGGTGAACTGTTATCTCAGCTTTCTCCCGCTCATAATCTTCATCAGTCAACTGCTCACATATGCCACTTACCTTGGCATTTTCCTTCTTCCTTCTTCGGTTGAGGTCTTTCTCAGAACCTCTGAAATGACTATCAACAATCATCTTCTCCTTCTTTGTAAACTTCATCTATTCACGTGTGGATTTCATTCAATCCACTTCTCAGCAAGCCTCCATACTTGCTATGCACCAATGCAAGCTCTCTTCCTGCACTTGATCACTTTCAGTGCTCTGTCTTGGAATCATCTCTGGCAATTCTCTTGCTTCACTTTGCTGCAAACAACACTTTAGTAATTCATGTGTTAAAATGACCAAATCTTTGGGTGTCGTGCTCTGCCGATCATGCACCCAATTACATTCAGACCTTTGATTTAGCTTACGACTCTTACTTCAGACTTTACACCAACTCTTCATCTTGGATGAAAAATACTCAAACTATCCAAACTTTCATTTAACCCTAACCTCTGTTTTGACTTCAAGGCTCGACCCAATAATTATGATAGTGGATATTTTGACTTAATTCAAGTTATAAAATCCTCCAATGAACATACACCCCTATTACATTTTTTTAGGATGTAACATCTTCATTCTCTCTCATACTTCATTCTTATGAAAAATCATCAGTTTCCCATTATCATTTCACATGATACTGAAGTCTTTAGTCGAAATGCAATCCATGTTTTCCAAGATTTATTTTATGGTGAAAATAAATAAACCATTCAATTTCCAACGAAATGATGTATCATACCTTATGCTCCCATTAAGGTTATTTAATAAACCTTTCCCTTGCATTTGCAACTCTCTGGATCCCACTCTTCTGTGTCATCTTTGTCACTGTGACTACTCGCATGCCCTTCATACCATAAGCTTGTCATTTTAGTGCAAACATTTTCCTGCACTTTTATGCACCATACAACATCAATTCACATCTCTTCACCTGTGTACAGAGAACAAGTTTTCAACCTCTTTGATGAATAATGTACAACTCGTACATTGTGTCCATCTTGAATAACACCTCCTTAGATGTCGCCAAATGATGGTAAAAACAAGGATTCTACAACATTAGGCAATTGGGTTTGCAATCTTAAACACAAATCAAAAGAATTCTCCCACTTCCAACTACAAGCTTTGGTCCAAAATGACTTAACCAAAACTGTGAAGAACCCACATTATGCATAATAAACCCTCTCACATAAAAATGCATACTTCTTTTTATATCATTCATTTTCCATTCATTTATACCTCTGCATTTGCAAACTTTTCACTCTTTCATAACATTTACAAAAGATCAACTTCTCGAGTATGGCAAGGAAATTGAATCATCCAGATTTTAAAATACCTCTACTCCATGAATATTGATTCATTCAATGAATACTTACCTTGAATCTTCTTGTGGTTGAAATGATCCAATCCTTCTCTCACGTATTCTTTTAGGAATACATTCAAGCCTCTCCAGACTTATTTTGAACACACAAGGTCCATTTTCTCCCCAACAAATAAATCTCTTCCCAGTGTAAGAAACCATTCCTTGGATCGTTTATGAAATCATTAGACAATTAGTTGTGCAGCCAAACATTATTTCTCCAGTATATGCACGGTTTTTTGACCATGGCGTATAGGATAACTAAGATTGTATGTGTTGTGAGAATGAGAACGAGTCAAAGCCTCTTCACCAATATAGAAATCAAGATTTGCCTTAACAGCTGCATCATGTTGTGCTAACCAACTTCCCTTTCCAGAGCCTCTAGGTTTGCTTACAAATGATTCATTCACTGCCACAGCTGTAAGGATAATGAAGCATGGTTCTACATTTCCAACAAAACCCATCGTTGTATAACCAGTGCCATTGTCAATAACAACAGCGGCAACATGTAGGGTCCATGTGGAGAGCTTTGGCCTCGGATCTGCTCCGATCTCTGACTTCGCTTTCTTCTAATTTCTCTCCTCAAAAGCTTAATGAAAACACAAACGACAAAAGATACTATAAGCATTGACAAGAAATGGCCAACAACTTGCTCAAAAGTGGTGCGATGAACCCATCTCTGATTTTCCCAAACCACCTCGTGGTTCCGCACTCCATTGACTCGCTATTGCGCCACACCTTCATAAATATGGAACCATTGCTTAAGGAAGCAAACACTGCCTTTTTGTTTGAACCCACTCTCAACGCAAATAACATGCCACTCTGCAATACTAGAAATTCGAACTACACATGCCAAACATGAAAACATGAACACGATGACTATGTACACATCTGAATAGCGTTGCATAATCATATATTTCTGTTAATAAAGCCCAAACACAGGTCTTGCACCATAATCCCACGGAGTCTGGGGCTAATGCCTTTATGCAGTGCCACGTTATAGTAGCACAAGTGGTGTCATTGTCATTGTTGTAATGGCTTTCCCACCTCGGATACACCACACGGTTCCAACACCTCTAATGCCTACGTCCACAAACCGGTACTTCAATACGTTGGGCGCACTCTACTGAAATAGGTTAAGTCTGCAGTCTCATTGTTGTACTATTAGCACAGCATAACACACTGCTCGCGCTCTTATGCATACACAGTGACTGTTTAAAAAAAATGAACATATGCGGTCACGCTGGTCGTATGTTATATCTCCACGGCCTCTGTTATATCTCCACGGCCTCCATCATTCTGCATCCAACCAAAACTGCACCTCCACACTTTGACAAATACGCCAACCTACAGTGACAAACTTCCTCCAACGCTTGCGTCCACACCTGATACGCCTTCTCATAATGCATCAAAGCTTCCACAAAATGATCCACATGTCCACCAAATCGCTACAAACGTCCAACGCTGACTCTATTCAATCCTTCAAGGGAAACAAAAGCTCAAATTTCATTCAATCAAATATGTTCAACTGTAACACATTACCACCCTTTCCATGTTTATTACATTAGACATAATGCTCATAACTGACACCACTGCAACAACAATGTATAATATTTCGACACCAAAACAGAGAAGTAGCAGAGCTTTCACGCAAAATGCAATACTTGTAATGTTTCTTAAGTGCCACACTCTGAATTATAAAGTTATGCAAATTGAAGCACCCCCCTAATCGCATCACACCAAGCAAACAAGCAAAACAACCTCAACATAGGAACGACTCATCCCTAAACTCATCTCCTCTGCTCTGATACCAAAATGATGACAGGATATTGGGTTAAACAAATCCTAGCATATAAAAACTCGTGTACTTCCAACATGCATTTAAAATCTCAAGAAAACAAACATTTGTAGCTGCTTAAAATGTACATAAATAAAAGAGAGCTCATATAAACACAAATATACTGATATATAAATACACAAGAAATTCCTTGGCCAAATATTACAGTGGATGGCCTTTCGGCTTTCGGCCCTCTACAAAAAGCTCTCAACCCATTCCTCACTCTCTCTGTATTTCTCACTTGTCTCACTTGTTTTTCATCCTCACACAACCCTCCTATTTATACATAAATATGAATTTATTCCACTCCATAAATTCCTCCACACAAATCTCAACTAAAATCTAATTTAGATTTATCTTATTTTGGACTCAACTAAGTCTCGTTTATGGAATTCCTAATCCCTAGATTATCTACCTAATTCAACTCCACTCATATCCTTAATTATTTAAGGAATATTTACAATAATCCTCACATTTATAGTTTCTCTCTTAATTTATAAAAATAATCAAAATAATTAATAAAATAATTAAAATTGAAAACACCTCACCCCCTAAATTACACAAATGAATAATGAAAATTTATCTTTGATGCTCCTACATCACCTTACTGGCCATCCAATACAAAGAATCTGACTGGCAGAAAAATTAGTGAGAAATACCTCACTATCATTGATGATTCAGCACTGATACAGCCCCAAGTTGCCTCTGCACTATCTTTGCACAGCTCTGCGTCACAACTGATACAACTACGTCACTCCCTCTGGTTGATCAAATTGCTAGTTGAATGCTCGATCCTCCGGCCCTTCGATCTCACACCCCGGCTCTCAACACTGGAATTGATCTAACCCTCAACAAATTTGTGGATCTCCTCTCAGGCTCTGCGCTGCCCAACGTGGCTCTTACGCTGCCTCTTCTGGATCTCTCTTTGCCTTCTCTGTGTTGTATCCCCAGCTTAGGAAATCTCCAACCGAAAAACTATCTTTGCCCTTCACTGCAAGAAATCTCCTCAATGATCTCTCCGGCAACTGCTGTGTTGCTCACTTGAGAAATCGATCTCTTGATCTCACTCGATGTGTCTTTCCACTCGATGTGTCTTTCCAAATGCCCATCGAAGTCCTTCTTATAATCTTCTCGTTGAGAAATCTACGGCCCAGATTAGATTCTAATCAGTGGCTCAAATCATATTGACTCAATCTTCGTCTTTTTCTAGAAGATTCACACCAAGTTTTATTAATACCCTTAAATTATTTTAATTCCCTAACTTTAGACTTAGGTATCCATTAAAAAGAATTAATTATTTTAATAAAACCTCCTCCGGGTGGAATTTCCCAAAACGGTTTCTGGGTATTATGGAATACATGTGTCCTAGCCTCCCTACAAATTTAGAGGCCTAGAGCACATCCGATGCTACCAAAAATCAACACAATGTTCCATTTGGGAAACACACTCTCGGGGATCAAACCCATCAAATATGTTGATGTTGACCTTTGCAAGATGATGCCATGAACTATAAGGGTTGTCTTGAAACATGTGTGTGGCCTACACTTCGTGGGCAGGAAATTCCTTGGTTGGATCAATGTTTAGGATTTATTACCTTGATATTCAAGTGGTCACCTAACATTTTCAACACGTTGCTATGTGATTTCATCTTTTCGTTGATAACATTGAGTGTGACCTCAATGTCAACAACCTTGCTAGCCAACTCTAGCACTAAGCAAGTTGGGTCTGTTGTGGGCTCTCTAAGTTGACCTTGTTGCAAGTCTAGGTTCTATCAACACCACTGCAAGAGACTTATCTCACAATATTTATGGCATCGTGTTGATTCCTTGTATCTCCCTCTCAAGTAACCCTTTTTTAAGTAACTCGCCTAATTATTATTGCAATGACAAGATCTCCAAATCCATTTTAGATGCACAGATGTAGGAATTTCAATACGTGGCTACAGAAGCAACGATTTGCAAGGTCATAAAGACAAACAAGTGTTAGGTGCTATAGTTCTATAATATGCTGGTAGGGTCCAATCGTAGTACTTAACCCAATATCTCAAGGCACTAAGTAGACCAAATCATGCCCTTAGTCATATGACTTTCCTACACAAGTACTAGAGAGTGATCTCCCCAAATGTTTTCCTTAGTGTACTATAGTAACAAGACAACCCATTAATTGATCTAGAGTTGGTTTCAAGTATACCAAGGGGACTTTTGATATACCCAAAGGTGTACGGGTTAGTGACAATTCGTATACAAGTGTTGTTTGATGTGATACTACTCAAGGGGTACTGGCAAGGGTTTCCAACAAAGTGATTCCATTTGTATTTCTTGTGTCTCCTTCCCCAACCACAATTTTACTCATTAAATGAAAATTCACTATGTTACTTAAAGATGTTGGAACAAATCTCTAGCCTATATATATATATATATACACTGTAAAATTTGGAGGTGTGTTGGCCCAAAAAAGAATTGTACTACCACTTGTAATGTTCCTTAACCCTTACTAAATCGTAACCAAGTATACTGAGACTACAATTGCAATAACCATATATAAGAAACAATAATATGAAAAATGTAAGAAATAGTTATGTATTAAGATCATCCAAAGAAGGAAACAATGTTCACTTGCCTCTTAAGGTGGCAAAACCTTTCACCAAACAACACTCCAAAATTAACAACACAAAAGAAGCATTCCATAGTCTCATATCCATTTAAATAGTCTTTCAATAGCAAAAACCGTAACTACTTGTGGTCCCATCATTGTGGGGTACCAACTACCTAGTGGGCCTTGTGAAGTAGACCCTTTTAATCAAATTGTTAATCAAAGTTGTCATTGATGTCAATATAGCATTATTGGGATGGCAAATATTCTTGTGATGTCATAACCTCATGTATCCTTGCTCTTGATGAAGCAGCCTAGAACTCGGATGATGTCCTTACCCTTGATGGATATTGCACTATTGAAGGACTATACATGAATGACCACACTTGATGATGGCACTTGATGAAGGTCTTGATGATATGGTTGGAGACTACATAATGACATGAACAACCATTTGATGACATGGACAATGTTAGAAGACATAACATGAAGGACTTGGAGATCACTTGATGGCATATGATGACATTGTTGGCAGATTTCATTTAATGATATGGATGGTGGTTGGAAGACTACCTTGAAGCTCTCTTGATAACAAATTAATAAATGTTGCACTATGTTTGACATATCACAGCACTATTACATGATGTCATGATGACATGGATAATTTACAATATGACACTATGATGAAGAACTTGGAGACACACTAATAACCTCTTAATGTCCTAATCATCAAGCCCTAATGACCTCTTGTTGTCCTAATCATCTTCTACACTAAAGATTTCAGGAGCAGTCACAAAGAAAAATAAATTTGGACACCTTGGAGGCATCCTTTCAAAATGAATCCTAGACCATCCTAAAGAGGACTTTTTCCCCCTTTCTAATGAGTCCTTATTTGCCCCCAAACACCCAATAGTTTGGGTGATAATGAATTTTGAACATAGAAAAATATAATTTTCTCCCCAGCCAACCTATGCTCAGTTACACATGTCGGCCTCCCCTCTTAGAAGGACGTGTCCTTTCAAACATGGTAAACTACTATAAATATAAACCTCTGCCCCTCAGTTTTAACAATTAAATTTGGTGAAAAAATTCAGAGTATAACCGCAGGAGTGACTTGGAGGTCGAGGAATAGAATTTGTTTGGGTCAAAAGTTTGTGATGGTTATCTATTCCTTCAGACTTGTGATAAGAAGTGTGTTGGAAGACAAAATTTCAGATTGCAGACAAAGCTACAACACTGGTATTTTCTGTGGCTTGATCAATTGAATGCAAAAATCATAATTCGAACCTCCTTGTTGCAGTCTCGAACCATGGTTCAAGTGCTACAGACGCAGACTTTGCAAAGTCTAGTGGAGGATTGTAAAGTGATCATTGCAAAGTCTAGCAGCTTATATCCTTTGAACAGCTTGGAGACCTAGACTGTGGACAGGTCGGATCATTGTTTAAAGTCTCTTGGAAGCACAAATTTGGAGCTCGAAATAGTGACAGAACTTACCACAGAACTCAGAATTGAAGGGTCAACAGTAGACTGTCATTTGACTGTGATAATGTAACAGGATTGCAGATTTATATACCAACTCGGACCAGTGAACATTGCTATGGAGGAGGCCTAGATTAGGCTCAGATCTGCTCAGTTTTGTGGACAATGCCTAAAACCTGTGATGACATAAAAGCTCAAACAATTACCTGTGGTGATTTCACCTTGTGTGAAGGTGAAGTGACTTAGACTTGTGTGAAGTATCATTTCTCATGGGTAGATTGAATCTTGGGTCTGAGTTTATTGACCTGTGATAGTCCGGTGACTGTGGAGATACTTTGGAAACATTCAAGACCATTCCTTGAAAGAATTTTGAAGAGATATCTTACTTGGGAAAGGGTTATTGAAGACACCCTTGAAGAATTCTTGGGACAGCAGATTGAAGACCTGAAGATTATACTTGGATCAATTAAATACATTGTGCATTTCTTGATTGGGCTTTGGGTTTGAAGTGCTCTTGAAGGAATGTTATTTTGAATCTGTTTGGAGCACTTTGATGACATCTTGGAGCATCTTGTGAAGACACTTTGAAACTAAACTTGGAGATATCGTTATCATGATGCATTGCTGATGACATCATGAGGCGACTTGGAGAAATTGTTTGGGTACGATGAAGAGCAGTGGTAACACCTTCTAAGAAGAAAAGGTTGTCATTGATGATGTGACATTGAGACCAATTGAAAACATTGTTGAAGATTGACAGGGCTCGTTGAAGAAAATATTGAGAACTGTGAAGAATAACCAAACATGTTTTGACGAAGTGAAGCTGAGGGTTGGAGCCTCATAGAGACAAGGTCAGTGCCTTGGAAGATAGGGTTGGAGCCCTAGAGGTTGGTGCCTCAAATTGACAAGGTTGGAGCCATGGAAAGTCCAAGTCGATGCTTGGTACAATACAGGTTGGAACCTGGAAGATTGGAGTCATCATCTAGGGTTGGAGCCCTATACTATTATTGTACTTGATTTATTGTAAAGAAGAAACTAATAAAAGTATTTAAGTATGACGAGTTTCCACAGTGCATTATATTAGATATCATTTTTGGGATTCAACTGCGTTAAGTAAGTCATTCATCTATGATCATTTCCATGAGACGTAGTCGTAACTGAGTAATTTCCCATGATTTTGAATAGTCCACTCAACACTCATTGCATCGGATGATCTAACTGGTAAAAATAACAATTGAAAAGAAATATTGATTCATCCCGCCTCTCAGTATTTCCAACACAAATAACTATCCACTACTATCGAATGGGCCTTAATCAAAGAGGATGGTTGCATACAACAATTAACTAAACTCCTAGGTAGCCTAAAGTAGCAAGGTTAAGGTAGGACCGTAACAAGGGCACTAAAAATATATAATCATCAATAAAAATTTATTTGACAATTAAGATCAACTTGAAAATCTAACCTTGATGCCACCCCACCCTAATACTCCAACAACTTGGCATAGATGTGCTAAGTCCATAGCAACATTTTCCACTAGAACCTAAATGTGTAGAAATATATTATACATAATTAAAAATTGAAACTTTATTAGCCCAAGAAAAAATTCAATTCCTCTACGTACATTTGAATTTAATGTAATTACAAACTTTAAAAAGTTAAACAAAATCTCTTGGCATCCAACAAATGTACAAAATACATCAACATTGTCCTCTCCAAGAAGTTGAGACGAGAGAAATTCAATTTTAGTTGCACCATATATTATAAAATTTGGGCAGATTCCATTGTTAATATAGAGATCCGTGAGGGTCCTGTTACCCACCTATAGTGGGTGACCACCATAGGAGATTTTTTTTCTCCTAGATTTGTCTTCAGCCGGCAGCCCCTTGAAGCCACCAAATACCTCAATGTACCACCATTCTCCGCCACCTAAGCCAACCTTTAGGTTCCCTCGCCTATCTGTTATGATCGTATGTTTGAAGGTGAGCCTTCCAACCCCAAACATATTGCATTTCACTATGTAATTGGGTATTCTTGTTTATTTATCATCGACACATCTGGACATGAATTAGTAGGGGGATTCGACGGAAAGAATGGTATTGGTTTGTACTCTTGTCCCCTTGTCCAATTTGGTGGTTAGTCATGTATCCTAGTCCAGTAGAATCTACGATATTGGCTACTAGCTTTAGGAGTGGCACTACATGGGAAACCCTGATCTTGGTTGTGTGGTCCCACTTCCCGACACCACATACATCACTCCCCTTCGCTCATTATAACCCCTTTTCGCATATTTCCCATTCGGGTCCACATTTGTCCATTCGATCCACAACGAGTTGGCCTCCCCCTCCCCTTATCCACACCTTGGGGACCTGGAACGACGCTCCAAAGGTTAATGTAGCTAAAAAGAAAGAAAAAAAAACATAATTTGGCCTCTTATAAAAGAAAATGTACCATAAAATGAAAAAGATGGTCGGGACGATGAACTACCCAACCCCTGTTGGACGATGAATTGCCCAACCTTAAGGGGGTATTCACTGTTATATCATACGCATCATTCTCTCATTCCCTAGAGCCCCGAGCAGTTAAAAGAATGAAAAATCAATAAAAGGCAAAAGGCATATGAAGAAGGGTGTAAAAAACAAAGGTCGGGGTAACTCATGTATCATGATTGCTCTCTCCTACATCTATACACCCATGTGTGGGCTTCCCTCATTATAGCTACCCTTGAACAATGGCCTATGGCTTGGAGCATTCCCTATTGCCCCACTTCATTCCATCATTATTTCACATAACACCTGCCATTTGACGGATGTACCATGGACCTATGACTTCCTTAGAGGTTGAATCCCCTTAATAGGGTCATTTATTAACCTCCCTCTTGAGCTTGGGGTCCAGACATGTGTACATTCTAAAACCCATTATGGAAGGGCATGTCTCTATGAAGTGTCCACTTGGTTCCCTGATTTGTAAGCTCATTTACTCAAATGCACTAATGAATTGTTGTACTGGAAGGTGAGGAGACGCATTGGATCTTATACAGTATTGCAGGTGGCTCTTCACCTTGGCTTTGGCCTCCCTATAAGGAATCCAGACCCTCCAGAGGGCCATGATGGCACTTATAAGGTGAGCATTAAGAGCCATGGGCCTCCTCCACAACAGAGCAGGGATTGCCAAACAAGGGATGCTTCAACACCACATTTAACTTGCTCGTGCCCCACTCATGCAAAGATGATGACGCACTTAGACCACATTGCCCAACTGGCCACATGCTTGCCCCAGACACTTGCCATATGATCCAAGACCAGATGGGATTTTGTCTCACCTACGCAGACATGGGAGGGTTTGTATCATCATTCTTGCCCTCCAATGGAGTATCAACATGTTGATTGAGTTGGAGGCCCATGAGACCATACAATGTGCCTCACAGCCACTTGGGAGCACCACAAATGTTTTGCTTGGTCATGATTTTGAGAGCCATCTACTTCACTTCGGCACATCAAAGACATATATTGGCCTTCCAATGACCCTTCGCACCATGACTATGTGAAAATTCCTTAAATCTGGAATTCTATTGCGACAACTGGTATCAATTCTTCTAACTGATAAATTAATTATTCAGTTTATTGCTACGACAACATCAAATTAAACACACTGCAACCTTCACTAAATAAATTGTGGAAAATTACAAGTGTGGAAACAAAATTGAAAAGAAGAAATCATAAACACATGTGACACAGTTGTTTTTGGACTAATGTCCCCGAAAAAACCCAATGTGGGAAAATCGGTGCAGCAACTGAGGCTTTGTACATTATGCAGTAAATTTCCTGAGTACAAGTCTTTGATTGACAAATTTGTCAAATCATGCAGAGGTTGAATCCCCTTAATAGGGTCATTTATTAACCTCCCTCTTGAGCTTGGGGTCCAGACATATGTACATTCTAAAACCCATTATGGAAGGGCATGTCGCTATGAAGTGTCCACTTGGTTCCCTGATTTGTAAGCTCATTTACTCAAATGCACTAATGAATTGTTGTACTGGAAGGTGAGGAGACGCATTGGATCTTATACAGTATTGCAGGTGGCTCTTCACCTTGGCTTTGGCCTCCCTATAAGGAATCCAGACCCTCCAGAGGGCCATGATGGCACTTATAAGGTGAGCATTAAGAGCCATGGGCCTCCTCCACAACAGAGCAGGGATTGCCAAACAAGGGATGCTTCAGCACCACATTTAACTTGCTCGTGCCCCACTCATGCAAAGATGATGACGCACTTAGACCACATTGCCCAACTAGCCACATGCTTGCCCCAGACACTTGCCATATGATCCAAGACCAGATGGGATTTTGTCTCACCTACGCAGACATGGGAGGGTTTGTATCATCATTCTTGCCCTCCAATGGAGTATCAACATGTTGATTGAGTTGGAGGCCCATGAGACCATACAATGTGCCTCACAGCCACTTGGGAGCACCACAAATGTTTTGCTTGGTCATGATTTTGAGAGCCATCTACTTCACTTCGGCACATCAAAGACATATATTGGCCTTCCAATGACCCTTCGCACCATGACTATGTGAAAATTCCTTAAATCTGGAATTCTATTGCGACAACTGGTATCAATTCTTCTAACTGATAAATTAATTATTCAGTTTATTGCTACGACAACATCAAATTAAACACACTGCAACCTTCACTAAATAAATTGTGGAAAATTACAAGTGTGGAAACAAAATTGAAAAGAAGAAATCATAAACACATGTGACACAGTTGTTTTTGGACTAATGTCCCCGGAAAAACCCAATGTGGGAAAACCGATGTAGCAGCTGAAGGTTTGTACATTATGCAGTAAATTTCCTGAGTACAAGTCTCTGATTGACAAATTTGTCAAATCATGTAGAGAAACTAATAATAAATATCTTGTGAGACAACCCTCACTCCACCACGGGAACCCGCAACTGATCAGCACAAAAAAAATGCCCTGCGTTGCCTCTACGCAATCTTTGCGTCACAACGATGGCTCTGATGGCTGGAAACAGAGGCCTTCTGGCCTCCGGAAAATCTCTCTAGGATTTGGCACTAACCCAACGTTGTCTCCTCAGCAACTAAACGGCTTCCCTTCAGCCTCTGCGCAGTGACTGCATAAGCACTACGTCACTGGCTTTGTGTTGCTACTGTGGCTCTCTCTATCTCTATTGCTATGGCACTCTCCGGCTCAAGATTCCTTCCAACCGAAATTATTGCCCCTCTCTGCAAAATATCTCACGATCAAATTTTCTTCCTCAATACTCCTCACTAAAGAAATCGATCTTTGATCTCCGCCAAATGTATTTTCCAAATGACCCTTCAAGCCATTCTTATAGTCTTCTCGTTGAGACTTCAACGACCCAGATTATATCTCTAATCAACGGCTAAGATTAACTTTTGACTTGATCCACCTTTTCTAGAACATTCACACCCATATTCTATTAATTCACTTTAATTATTTTATTTTCCTAAGTTTAGACTTAGGGCCCTTTAAAAATAATTAATTATTTCTATAGAATACAATCCGGGTGGAATTTCACCAAACAATTTTTAGGTTATCTAGAATACATGTGTCTAAGCCTCTCCACAAAATTTGAGACTTAGAACACATCTGATGCTACCCCAAAATCAACATTCCCTCTTAGCGAAGAATGTGCTCTAGCAATACACCCTCTGAGTATTGCTCTGATCCTGTAGCATCTCCCTCTACGTTGTTGATGTATGACATTGCTGCCCATCAACTCTGTGCAAATGTTGCATCTGTATTATTGCTAACACTGCCATTGTCAATGTTGAAATTTGGTTACCGGAGGACAGGTGGTTCCCTAAGGCTTTGATCTTTGGCCTAGGGAAAAGTGTCCAAAAGATTTTAATTTTTCTCCTAAAGTGACTTTATAATTTTATGAAGTCAAATCTAATTTAAAAGTGACTTTAAGTGATAAAGTTACTAAAGTCTAATTTTAAAGTGGACTTTAAGAAAGTCAATGTAAAATTAGAAAGGAAAAGTGACTTTGGAAATAAATGACTAAGTGGGTCTTTATTAAAGTGGGGTGAATTAAAAAATAGAAAGTGAGATTTAAATGAGCATTTGATCTCAGCCCTAGATCTCAATCTATTTCAGCCATTGGATTTAGGGATTCCCCAAAAGTCACTTAGGGTTAGGTTAAAGGAGGAAAAGGAGGGAAAAGGTCATTCATTCTTTCATGAGCAGATTGAGAGACGACGAGAGGAAGCTAAAGAGTAATTTCTGAGCAGAGGGAGAGCAGCAAAGGCAGCACAGCAAATCCGTACAGCAAGAGGGCACACTTCCCAAGGCTGAAAATCCGTACAACAGAGTTTCATTGGCACTAACCGAGGCAGAAAATCCGTACAGCAGTTTGCACGGTTTTCGAGAGAGGGGCAGCACTATTTTCGAGGCGCTGGAACAGCAGCAAGGAGCACAGTTTTCTAGACTGATTTTCTGGGCACGAAAATCGAGAAAGGGGGCTGCTATCCTGACTGTACGAAATCCGTACAGTCCGTACGATCATTCCTGGCATGTTTTTCGAGGCAGTGAAGGCAGCATTCAATGCTGTAATTTCTCTGTAAAATTTCTACTAGCTGTTTGGCACGGTTTTCAAGGTGGTGGGTGGCACGAAAGTCGAGATAAGTGATTTTTGTGTTTGCTGTAATTTTCTGTAATGCTCACTGTAAAAGCATTTTTTCAGAAATAAAAGAGAAGCTTCCAGAGTGGTTTTTCCCAAGAGTTGTAGGGGGTTTTTCTAGGGTCACCTTGACCAAAAATCACTGTGTTATCATGTGTTGAATGGCTGTTTGTGTCTGCTAATTTTTATTTCTGCATTTTCCAGCATTCTGTAAATTTTCCAGAATTTGTGTTTTCAACAAAAATTATTTTTTCTGTTGTTGAATGTAAGGATATGGGAAAGGGCATTTAACTAAAAGGAGAAATAAGGTGTAACTGAAAACCGGGGTGGGAAAAGTCAAGAAATTTCTACAGTCAACACTGCATCTATACTACAACTCTCTCTGAATTTTGCATCCGTGTTGTTGCTGACTCTACCACTGCCAACTGCTACTACATTGCATCATAGTTGTTTTCTGCAACTGAAAAACATCCAAAAATTGGACAAGTATAATACATCTCGGTGATGAAGATCTGACTGCTGCTAGCCTCTGCTCTATACCTCTAAAATTGTTGCAATGCTATTGGCTTCTGCAATGTGCCTTCCTACACTATTGCCATCTCTGCTTTGCGTTGCTCAAGTTCTAGCGTTGCTAACCACTGCACTGTCACTTCTGCACTCCTCTGCACCAACTAGCACTCATCCATCCTACTACATATGATTTGGGCTCTCGTAGCAAGGTAATGATCCTAGAGGTGGACTCCTCAAGGATCCTGCCCATCTGATCCCTGGGCCTACAACTCCAAGTCAGACGACTTCCCTCCTGGAGGTATATGAGCTATCATGGTGAACTCCTCCTCATTGAACCTGGCAAGTGTTGCTTGCGAATCATGCTTCTCGTCCTTGTCCTTCTTCTTGAGAGGAAACTGTGTGGCATAATGACCCATTTCACCACATCGAAAGCATTTGATCTTGGAAAGATCCTTCTTCCTTCTGCACTGCTCCTGCTGCCCATTTGATGCAAGGGCCACATTATCCTCCTCCTCCTCCTTCGGCTTCATCCCACTACTATTGTTGCCCTCAAATTGACACTTGAGTAAGTCCCTCCCCATCTCTTCTTGCTGAAGATCGGCCCACATTGACTCCTAGTCCAGCAAATTCTCTCTAACAAGGAGCTTTGGACAAAGACCTGATAGTCTTCAGACACCGAGTTGAGGGCCAATCTAACCATCTCAGTGGCCTAAGGAGTTGATCCCACAGCTGACAACCGATCTCGGTCCTCCTGAAGTCTAGATAGGAATGGATCAATGCGCTCACCTTTCTTCATCCTAGTGGTCCTCATCTTCTCTTCCAGATACATCTTTCGCTGCTCGGAAGATCTTTGATATAGATTCTCAGGCCTGCCACATTTCTCTAGTAGTCCCTTTGCTAGCTATGTGACATACGACATGATCCCTAACTCCATCAAGGATCAGGCGCATTGCCTTCGCCATATTCTTCTTGTATTCCTTCAAAGGATCTACATCCTACTGGAACAGCCACCATACCTTCGACGAAGAGCTTGAGATCATGTTCATCCAGCAGCCATTTGATCCTTGCCTGTCAGATCACACTGTTGGAGGCTCCCTCCAACCTATCTTGATCTCTTAGCCTGCTTACTGCCATTTCTGTCAATTGAAAAATGTCGAATCTAGCTCCCTCTTTTTCTCCTTTGCGCAGTGCTGGACTGGCTTATGCACTCTCTGCTAGAGATGGTAGATCTGCCATCCAAAACTGCAGCTCAGCTCTCAAAAAATAGAATTCCACAGCTAGGAATTCCCTGAGGAAGAAAATTCGCTCAAAGTGTCTCTAGATCTCTCTGCTGACGCTTTTGTACCCATAATCACTGATGCGCAGCAACTGCGTCCCTTCGGCTACTGATCTGCATTGTAATCTACTGCGTTGTTCCCTCTGCCTTTGCCAAACTGCAATCTGAAAAATCTTTCCTCTCTATCGACTCACTCAGATAGAGATTTTCCTTGCGGTTTTGGCCCTCCTAGCTTGGACTGCGCAATCTGCTGGGAGATCCATCTGTTGCTTACGCAACTCTTTGATCCCGGCTTCACCAACGTTGAATCTACGGATCTTTTCTACTGTTCCTCCTGCACTCAACTATACAAGCTCTGATTCCATGGGAAAATTCCTTAAATCTGGAATCCTATTGCAGCAACTGGTATTAATTCTTCTAGTGAAAACTCCATTTTCGCACGGTGAAAACTGTTAAGTATGCTGGATTTTGAGTAGGTTCAACATTCTACTTCTCTGTATGAATTCAATGAGGTTGGAACAACTCTCAAACATCCTGAAACAATTACTGGTAATGTTAAAAATTATGGTTGAATATTAGGCTGCCCCACTCATAAATTATTGCTATATATATTGCATTTCAATGGTCCTTAGTCACATTGTACAAAACCACCTACTTCTGTATGGAACCATCTGGTTCAGTGAATAAAGGCTGGTTTGGTGGAACCGGCCTTTTCTGGTCTGTGGCACCAGTTCAGACCAGGTTTTGCTCAAAAAAGTCAGACCAGCCGATTCAGTCCACTCCCTTCTGGTTCTTATAACATTGGTCATAATAAAATGCTCGTATACCATATCCTGATAGAAGAAGTTGGACAGGCCCATCCCTCTCTGTACTTTACAAATACAAGGAGCAGGTGTTTGACCATATTCTGTCATAGTGTTGCTGCTAATGCATTTATAGATGTTGCTAGTATTGGTCAATCAACAATATTAAGTAATTCATCCCAGATTGGATGGCAAATATCCTTTCAAAGTAAAAGGTAAACCAACAGGCAAGTTATTTTCGTATAATTTGCCTGGATGTATCTTATGAGCAATTTACCATTGTGCCACTATGTCTAGTCTCTACAAGTGTCTAAAATTGGGTGGAAAGCTTCATCATGAAATACGGAACTCACCACTTGTCAGTTAAGAAAGTTTGACTTGTGCTTCTTAGAGCTTCTAGGATATGAAATGTAACAAAATTTGGATGCCAGGAAATTGAAGATAAGCATCCTTGAAGACAAGCATTTCAGGCTGTAATCAACATTATATGAGAAGGATATTGGAGACTTGGTTATGATAGGGCATCAGAAAAACCCTGGTACAGTTGGAGTGCTTTTGTCCTTAACAAGGGGTGCCATAGTCTATTGTCAAAGGGATTCCAAAGGGGATTCCAAGTTAATAATAGATACATGTAATGGAAGTTACACGCTTGATCATGTAGAAATAGAGGATTTGGTTATGGAGGCTCAATTGGCTTCATAAAGGTTTGAGCAGGTTAGCTTGGTCAATGGTCACAATTAAATCGATGAGAATTAATTGGCAACCTAATGTGTGAAGGCTTGCTTTTGTTAAGGTTTGAGCTGATGGAAATTTCTGTTCTTTTTTGCCATTTTGGTGTTTGAATTTCTGTTCTATTTTTCCAGTTTGGTCTTCTTGAGGAAAATGTAATTCAAAGCCTCTAAATGAACTTTAGATAGCACACTGTCCTTTTAAAAGTAAAAATGCAAAACTTTTTCACATGTTCATAGAACTTTAGTGGACCTCTGCTTAGGCAAGGTAGTGCTAAACCAAACCTTGAATTGTACATTTTAAAATTTTGATCGGTAATATAACTCTTCTGCGTCCTTTCTTCACATGTTCATAGAACTTTAGTGGACCTCTGCTTAGGCAAGGTAGTGCTAAACCAAACCTTGAATTGTACATTTTAAAATTTTGATCGGTAATATAACTCTTCTGCGTCCTTTCCAAAAGAAAAAGTGTTAAGACCAGGAAAAGACTAGTATATCAATTTTTTGTCTGTCAGGATGTCATATAGCAAAAAGTTAGAATGCTTGCCATAATCCTGAGCAAAGTTCAACACCCGGCAGGCAAACCCCCCATGATAATGGGGTTGACCAAATCTTTCAGGCTGTGGTCAGTGTTAATGCCACAACACTAATTGATATGATAATGATTGTAAGATGTTAAAGGTGGGTCCCCTGTGCTGATGCAGCCTTCTATGCCGATGAGGCCAGGAGAAGTCCTGGACGACTTTCACATAAAAGATACCTCTCAGTCACACAGCTTCATAGACGAAGTATTCTGATTGTAAAGACGACCTTGTAAGGAGCTTTGTACCCTCTCCAGTCAACTTGTCAAAAAAATCACTTTTAACTTATCCAAGACATCAATTTTACAACACAAAACAATTTTACTAATCCAATGAGTTCCTTATAGTTGTTGAAAAAGAGGAAGGAAAGAAATTCAAAGGGGAATCTTACCCACGGTAAGTATGGTGCAGTAAATGTGAAAAGACCAAGGAAACTCATATGGACAAAAGGATTGCGTTTACTCCACACGTAAACCTGCAATTTCAATAAGAAGTTATGTAACTTATTTGAACTACATACAACAGTAAAACCCATCCATTGTAGACACCTGAATTAAATGAGAAGGAATTATCTTTGCCAGCTGTGGCATATTATGTTAAAAGAAGGCAAGCCAGACAGAAATTCTGTGTTTATTTACTGAACTTCACTTTTGATAGAACTTGCAGTAAGAACACACTCTAAACCAAAAATATGTAAATGAAAATAATGCCAGAAAATTTGAACAAACCATCATAAACGTCAAAGAGTTGCTAAGAAATAAGATTTTGGAAAAAGACTCTGAAAGATATGGGATCATGCCGCCTGTTAAAACGACTGCAGTTAGCACAGTTCCTCCAAATAACAGCATATAGAAGAAGTCTGCAGTCCTTCCCCTGAAGGAATTCTCCTCAAGGAGTTTGCAATACCGAGCCAGGAAAAACATGTGGAACAGAAAGTCCAAATCTGTGGGAAAAAAATAGTTTCTGAGTTTTTTCTACATATCTTGATAAGTATACAATAAGCAAAAACACAAAAAATAGCATTAACAATTATCCATGTGTTTAAATATTGAAATCAAATCTATGCAGTTCCCTAAAGATTTACAGAAAACTAACTTTTCCCAGTTACTAAAGTCTAAACATAAATATACCCATTTCTAAAAAATTTCACTAGCTTCGATGTAATTCCGAAATCATGTGTAATAAAAATTGCTTTCAAGTGATTGCTTCAACAAATGCAATTTAGTAACATAACATAGACAAACCTAAAATAAAAAAGGAGAAAGAAAAAAAACATGTACCTGCTTATCGCAGTCAATATTATTATATAATATTGTCCATCTCTATGATAAATAAAAATACCAATTTCTAAAGAAAATCACCAGCTTGGAGATGATTCAAATTCTTCAGTGACCTACATGGGCCTTTGAGCATCAATCAACAAAGTTTGGTACCATAATATATGACAAGTCTTGAATACGCCATACGTGGAAAGAAGAAACATGTATTCCTGGTTTTTACAAAAAAATATTAACCGCTAAATGTTTAGAATCAGGCCAACAAAGTTGGTGACCTAAGGTTCTGTTAGGGATTACAGGGCTTCCTAGATAAAATGTACACCTAGACACCCCAGTTATAGTTGTTGGGTGATTTCACTAATGACAAAGAAGAGCCAGGACTAGCCTGAATTTATCTTGCCTGATCTCAACTCTGAACTTTCCATCCACCTGCTTGTTGGCTTGGTTCAAAGTCTTTTTTGGTCAAAGAAAGCCATCAGAAAACTCAATTTAGAAAAACCCAATGGAGTCAAGACAACAATGAGAGTTCAATCCAATTCTCCACCCAAAACCCAGGAATACAGGAATCAACTCCCATAGGTCAGAGGACTTCACAAAGAAAGTTTGGTATCTATATCACTCAGATCTACTCCATGCAAACTTAAGCAACAACTAATTAGCCTAAGGTCACCATTAAATTCTCCTCCATTCGGATTGGATTGGTGCTTTTTCAGTCACCGTGGGCATCCCTAATGTTCATGCACTATCAATCACTTACAGAAATCTGCATGATTAGTGTGAAAGATCAGTACATAAATAATTTCCCTTGATATATGTGCAAGCAACAAAAGGACATAAGTTATTTGCAATTAAATAATATGATGGGATTCCAATGCATGCCACTGAATATGAAAGAAGGAAATGAGGTGAATGTGTGCTTTAAATGATCAATACAATCAACGTAAAGGCACTTGAGCCACCCACACCACTGCACAAAACAAGATGATTGAAACATTGGATTCGAAAACTGCAAACAATCTGCATGGTCAAACTCTATCATTGTATTAATCAAAAGATTGTATGCATCACATAGACAAAATACAAGACTGTTGAAAATTGACAGCTATGGGATGAATTTCCTTGAATAAAATTTCATATCTGACCTTTCTTAAGTGACTTTCTAAAAATAGAAAGTCACACCTATCTTTGCAACCATGACTTTCCAAAAATAGTAAATTGCCTTCCATCAATTCATAATCATATATATATGATGAAAAATCGCTTAACTCATCCTTAATCAATCTCAATTATTAATTTTTAACTTAATCATCAACATTATTACTAGTATTCTCTTTATGATATTATTATATTATTATTAAAAAGAAATTCAAGAGTCTCAATCATGAGACTCAATCATGTCATATGTAACTCCCTTCAATTAATGCATATGTTACTCTCTCTCTCTTAATGGATTCATTCATCTCTCACTTTAATGCTCTTACGCATCTCTTACACACTTTAATGACTCGTCATTAAAAAGATTTCTCTTACACCTCTTTAATGCATAAGTTACACTTCTCTTCTAAATGCATAAGTTACACTCATCTCCTTTATGGCATTAGTTACACTCATATTTTGGCATATGTAACTCATCCTAAAGGCATAGGAGTTACTCCCTCATGAATTCGACCTCCTTGCCCTTCCTATATATTTGTGCCTCTCATTCTCACTTGATATACTTGTGCTTGTGAAAAGAGAATTCGAACTTGAGAAAGAGAGAGTTGGAGCGTCTAGAGCAAGATTGAGAGAGGGAGAAAGAGAGTCTTGAAGAGCAAAAGTAGATCTTGGAGAGCCAAATCTACGGTGATCTTGCAGCTGTAGTGACCACTAGTCATATACACAGCAGAAATATTAAATACTTTGTAAACAAAGACTTCCATTATAGGATAGAAATTGTAAATTGTATATTGTATAAAAGAGTTGATGATAGGATTATTACAAATGAGAATGGGGGTCTGCTTATATACCCTATGCAGGTGCCCTTTCACGAATGGCCATGTATCTAAGACATGCCTCTTCATCACTAATTAACTAATCATTAGTTAATGACTAGTTATTTATTATCACATTTATATTTATATATATTACGATTTTATTATGAATTATATTCATAACATAGCCTCTCCCTTCAAGAAGCTTTGTCCTCAAAGCTTACTTAAGAACATCTTCTCATCTCTGTACTTTCATCTTTGTCGATACAAGATGATATGATACTCTGAGTGATAGACAAAACTGTCGTATTGAGAACGGATTAGACCATCCTAGATTGATCTTCTAGGGTATCTTTTGATCTTTGGAGATGTGTGGTGTATAGAGTTATCATATGACTGGATCATATGACTGGATTTTGTGAGCTTCAGTATCCCTAGGAACATGAATATGTTGTTTATTTTTTGAGTGATACTGGTACGTAGCTTGATTAGAAAGTCTGCTCTTGTGATTTGGATGTCAATACATAGCTCCTTTGGTTTGGTTTTCCCTTATCATATTAGTGGTTGATTCTTGATTTCCTTTAGGCGTTGTTGTTGTTGAGTGGGCGACTAAATCATCAATTGGGATGTCCAACGTTTGAACTGCAACTTCTGCATATGTTTTAACTTCTCTAGATTCTTCTTCTTCCTTACTTGTGATATTGATTGGATCAATATTAATCCCTATGTCTTCAACTTGAACTGAAACTACTGACGACATCAAGACTTCACTTTGAAGTTGTTCTAGCTTGTCATTCAGCGATTTCTTGTCATTTTTAAGTTTCTTTATTTGTGTAAGTAGGTTTTGGTTATGATTCCTTAAACATACAAGTTCATCATTTTCTGAATTGTTGATTTATTCTTAGTAGCTTCATCATCTTTTAGACTTTTGATTTGTTCTAATAATGTCTGATTGAGGCTCTTAAAACGTACGTACATTTTCTTCTTCTTGTTCTAATAAACGCTTCTTGAGTTCCTTCTTTGATGCTTCAGCTTTCTGGACTTGTTCGAGTAGTTTTTCTTGGTGATCTCTGAAGCGTGAAACTTATTTGTCTTTGTTGGAGATGACTTCTTCAAGCTCTTTTTGCTTCCTTGATATAGTTTTTTTGTTATCTTTGAACATCAAGTCTAAGATATCCTCAAAGTCTTCTGATGCAAACATTAACGATTTTGACTCCATTGTCATGTCTCGAAATGTGATCATCTTCCCCGTATAAGGAAAAGTCAAAACTTGTTTCTCTATGTTTAACATGAATGAACCCAAATCCTTAAACCAGGGTTGACCGAGTATGACGTCAACCTCTGTATAATCCAAGAAATTGAGATATGTACTCATAATGATATACTATCACTTGTAAATTACTAATTGTATACTCTTTTTGGTCCAAAATATTTTTCCTTAACCCAATGTTTGGCTCTGGAATTAATAGCGTATTCGCCAAGTTGATGTTGATATAATTTTTATGTTAGCCTCTCTGTTGCTTTTGTTGTATTGAAAACTACTCACTGCTTCTTTACTGTCGACTGCCCACTGGCGAATTTGTTGATGCCCATTGGCTGCTGAAGATGCCCATTGGCTACGGAAGCTGCCCACTGGCGAATTTGTTGATGCCCATTGGCTGTTGAAGATGCCCATTGGCTACGGAAGCTGCCCACTGGCTGCTTTTGCTGGTTTTGTCGAGACTTTCAGTTTGACAACCACCGTCAATTTCATTGACATTTTATCAATGCTTGTGCTCATAGCGATATTAATTTTTCTTCCTTGGATACTTCCTTTAAATGTAATCACTTTGTGATTTGTAATTGAAAACCCTTCTTCCTTCGATATTTTTGACTTGAGCTTCATTATCTCCATCATTGTTTTTACATGATTGATCCCATTTTTTTTTGTCGAGTTAACTTATCCCATTTTTTATTAATCCCATTTTTTTTTTTAAGTATCATGTAATAGTTTTTTTTAAACCTTACTTTTCCTTAATATTAATTGCCTTGATAATTCCTTGTAATACTTTATTTATATAGCCTTAAATATAGTCTTCATTTAGTGATGAGTTCTTTGACTAAGTAAATTCTAGTTTTATTTCTTTATTTTTATTTATAATTTATTTTTTTCAACAATTGTTTTTTTTTAACTTTTTTTTTTATTTTTTTTTAAGTTACAACCCTAGTGAAACGTGGCTATGGGTATAATATAAAATATATGTTCACTTACGTGTATTTGACTCGATTAATTTTCTCCACGTAAAAAGTAAACTTACCATTCACACAAAGAGGTTTTTTATTCCTTTTGTTCTTATTTTACCTTGAAAATACCATGGGCAATTACCATGGGTTTCTAAAACCACGAGCTTGTAAACCACTTAAAGAATAATCAAAAATAATCTTATCTACTCTTCTTTCTCTTACGTATAGTTTTTTTATCATGCACTTTTTATCAATAATGTAGAACCATTTTTTTCTTTAGGAACTATTTTCTTTTAATTTTTTTTTTCCTTTTAATTTATTTCCCTTTTTTTTAACTTTCCTTCTCTTTTATTTTTTATTTTTTTATTTTTTTTTTATTTTAATGGCCAAAGGCCTAGCAAAATAGAGAAACTCTGAAATTTAGTGTAGTGAATGCTTCAATTGACTCAGAAATTTAGTGTAACGAATGCTTCAATTGTGATGGCAACAAGGTTGATGAAAAGTTGATGGCCAAAGGCCAGATCAAATGTAGCTTTGATACCAATGTAGCAACCATTAGTTGTATACGCAGCGGAAATATTAAAATACTTCGTAAACAAAGACTTTCATTATAGGATAGAAATTGCAAATTGTATATTATATAAAAGAGTTGATTATAGGATGATTACAAATGAGAATGGGGGCCTACTTATATACTCTAGGCAGGTGCCCTTTCACGAATGGCTATGTCTCTGAGACATGCCTCTTCATCACTAACTAACTAATCATTAGTTAATGACTTATTATTTATTATTACATTTATATTTATATATATATTGTGATTTTATTATGAATTATATTCATAATAGCAGTCGTCAGAGCCACAGCATTGTAAATTGTATATTGTATAAAAGAGTTGATGATAGGATGATTACAAATGAGAATGGAGGCCTACTTATATACTCTAGGTGGGTGCCTTTTCACGAATGGCTATGTCTATAAGACATGCCTCATCATCACTAACTAACTAATCATTAGTTAATGACTTATTATTTATTATTACATATATATATATATATATATATATATATATATATATATATATATATATATATATTGTGATTTTATTATGAATTATATTCATAATAGCAGTCGTCAGAGCCACAGCTCTCTGCAGCGCCAGAGGCACCGAGTACGTTAGAGTTTCAAGAGAGGTATCGTTAATCACACTTTAGTGTGTTTCACCTTAACATCTCTCTGCCACTTACTACACAATCAGGCACAATATAGAAAGGATCAAAGGGTTTAAATTTAGAATAGGCATTTAATTAAAAATAACCAAGACTCTTGCATTTCACATTAGTCTTAGATGCATTACATATAGGATAGTCATTCATCTAAGCAGCAGTGGCTCACCAAGTACTTGGTCCTAAATTTGTTAGCAAGATAATTGACTCCATAAGGCACTGGTATAAATAGTCTAAATCTAATCAAATCCATTAAATCTTGTTAGATCTAATACGAGTATTTGATCGCTTAACTGTGTCTCCCGAACTCGTTGGTTCCCAACTAGTTCTCTTTCATTCCATTTCCATAGGGTCTACCCCCCTTAGTATGCTATAGGAAGACAGCTTAAACAGAGAGATTGGGGATCAGGGTGACAGCCAAAAACTTGAGTCGTTGTCGCGGTGCCTAGACATTCTGTGTGACAATAGGTTCCAACTTTGTCCTCTTCTCCTCAGGGACATGTGAATATGTAAGGCACCCAAAGATCCTGATGTGCACTACCTTTGGCTTCTTACCGATAAACGCCTCGCCTCCTCAGGAGTCTTGCTCCCCAAGACTTTGTGTGGGCTCATGTTCTGCAAATATACTGCAGTGTTACACGCCTCGGCCCACAAGATGAAAGGTAAACTTTGATCATGAACATCGCTCTAGTTGCACCCACTATGGCCCTGTTCTTCCACTCTGCCACCCCATTCTGTTGGGGGTTATAATGTACTATAAACTCCCTCTTGATGTCCGCATTCCTACAAAAAAATTTCATCTTCATGGAGGTATACTCGCCCCCATTATCTACTCTCAACACCTTGATCTTCCTCCCTGTTTGGTTCTCCACAAGAACTTTAAACTCTTAGAACCTTTTGAAGATCTCATCCTTGGTCTTCAGAAAGAAAATCCAAGTCTTCCTGGATTGGTCATCAATGAAGGTCATATAATACTCACACCCAGCCAATGATACATGAGACATAGGACCAAAAACATCAAAGTGTACCACGTCAAGGATACCTGCAACTCTGCTATCACTACTCGAGAAAGGTGTCTTGATGTACTTTCCCAAACCACACCCCCCGCATGCATCATGATGCTCTGTGCTGAAATCAAGCAAACCTATAACCCCCTCCCACAACATCCCGAGGGCTCCATGATGCAAGTGGGCCATCCTTCTGTGCAATAGGTCACACAACTCATTGTTGTTGGTTTGCACCACCAAGGCTCTAATAGGCTGAAACATAAGCCTGTAAAGTCTCCCACTATAGACTCCAATCACACGAGCAGACTCGATACTGGACCCTCTAGGATATATCAATACTTGTCCCTTTTTGAACAACACCTCATAACTCGTCCTCCAAGCTAGAGACTGATATCAAGCTTTTCTTCAGCCCCGAAACATAAAGAACATATGTCACCTTCAAAGGAGGCAAAGACTCCTTCTGAAATGATATTGTCCCCACTCTTGTTGCTCTGGCCTTGGAGTTATCTCCAAGCACAACCTCGAAGTCAATGTCATCCTCTTAGAGACTCGTGAAGTGCTCTCTCACTCTGGTCATATTGCAAGATGTTCCACTGTCAACAAACCATGCACAGGAAGATGTAACATGAGTGCCTAAACTCACCACCAAGGCATCCACCTTCGCATATAAGGCAAACTAAGTGTCAAATCTGGACGTGAAATCGTCCACCTGTGTTGAAGCTGCAACTCCTTGCTTCTTCTTGTTCTCCTTGTTGGGACATTGAACAACATAGTGACCCATCTTCCCCACAAGCAAACATTTTACTTTGCTCATGTCCTTCTCCTTCGCCTTTTGCTTCCCCTTCTCCTTCTTTGCTCCACTAGAAGACCCCTTCTTGGCCTTCTTGCCCTTCACTGCAAGGGAAACATTCTCTTCACTTCCCCCACCACTCTTGTTGCCCACCTTAACACTCCTCCTGATCTCCTCCTGGATAAAATCGTCCCACATCCTCCTCCAATTTAGAAAGTGCTCTCTGGCCACAATGCCATGTATGAATCCATCCCATTTCTCAGTGAACCCATTCAAGGCAATCCTAACCAACTGGTTCTTTAGGATAGCTTCTCCCACGGTAGCCAACTCGCCCTTCACCTGTGAGATCCTGGTGAGGTATGAGGTTACACTGTCGATCTTGGTCATCATGGTGTTTCTTAGATTTTGCCTTAACACTATCTTCCTGTTCTCATTGGAACTTTGGTGTATTGTGACCAAGGACTCCCACATCTGGCAGGAAAATCTCATCCCAGACACATGAGGGAATAAGTAATCCTTGATGGCATCTAGAAAGATCCTTTTAGCCTTCACATTCTTCCTGTTGAAGTCCACTAACTGAGCTGGATTAATAGGTAGTTGCACAGGAGCTTCTACAATGTCCCACACTTCAACTTCCTCCAGTAAAAGCATCATTATCTCCTTCCAAGGAGCAAACTTATCAGCCCCTGTGAATCTGTCCTCTACCCTCAAACCCCGTTGCCATCACTCTCACACCATGGAGCAAATCTGTGAACTAGGAACCTTACTCCCTCTCAACTGCTGAATTATTTGGGTTTCTGGCAAGGTTTTATCAGTTTTGTTCACTGTTAGCAGAATTTGTGCTTGCTGGGCACTGTATCAACTGATGAAAATTTTCAGATCTAAGCTCCCTTTGGCTCTGATACCATGTAGAAAATTTTAATGATCTGCACCCTTACTGAATTTACAGATTTTGCAAGTGTTTTCAAACACAGCCACATGTTTTGACATGCTGATATAAATTTTCATGGATTTATTTGAAACATTTTAAGAGTGCTCCTACTAATCATTTTTGCACAACTGATACTCGAGAAAAATAACAAGCTCACACAATTTAGACACGTGAATTTTTGGTCAACTTGACCCTGGAAAAACCCCACTGTTGGGGAAAACCAGTTCTGAAAGGAGGCTTTATTTTTTATTCTTAAGGAATTTTTACGACAGAGAAAAGGTCATTGATCTCCCTTGATTTGTTTGTTTCCGGCACCGTGAGTATACAAGCAAAATGGAGCCACCACACAGTCCTTTACACAGGCTGATTACTTGCTCAGACTTTATGCTTATTCTCTCTACAACTGCCACAAATTTTGGCCCTGAAGATGACAGAACTCCTCCTTGAAACTCAAGCCTTAAACTCTGGCAAGAGTACTCCTGGTTTTGCGCTGAAATAACCTTTGTTCATTCACTGTAGCCTGACATGTTCAGTGTCTCTATCTCACCCGAAATTTTTGGCCTCAAATCTGGGTCAGCTCTCACCCAAAATTTCAGCCTATTTCCTCCAGAAGCTGAGGTCAGAACTCGGCCTGCTTTTCTCTAGAAATTGAGGACAGAACTCGGCCTGAATTATATCACAAAACTCAGCCTGCTTGAAGTCAGATACACAGAAATTTTGGCTAGGAATTCAGGCTGTTCACCACCACAAACTCGTCCTATAAGCTGGTATGAAATTTCTGGAAAATTGTGCCGCTGATCTTTGTTGTAGATTTGAACTGGTAGCCTCTCCAAGGATTCGATCTCTCTTCCCAGAGTATAGCAATCTCTCCTCCCTTCAACTGCTCTCTTCTCTTCTCAATCTTCTCAAGAGAATAATGAGCCTCTTTTTCCTTTTTCCTCCCTTTTGCCTTCTCCATAAGATGGAACCCTATCCCTAAGATCTAATGGTTGAGATTTAATTTTAAGCCATTTAAATCAAGGGTGGAGATTAGTCTCCTACTTGACCCCTCCTCATGTGGTCCTCCTTTCTATTAATGAGCCTCCCTAGTACTTTTTGATGCTGTAGTCTAAAAAACCCACAGAATAACCCAGAAATTCAGGTAAGATTATGAAAAATTCCAGCAAAGATTTTTGAAAATCTGGGTTAAAGTCGTTAAACTTCAGTATTTTGGGTGCCCTAAGGTTTTTTGATGATGCTGAATCCATTTCCGCCATCAAAAATGCAATCCAAACACTCCAACTACCTGATTTTTTGAAGAAAAAAATTACCGGATTCCGGCAAAAAACTGCCGTCCGGGCTATTCTGTTGCATCGGTAGACAACTCCTTTTTGATGTTTTAGTACCTTGGTCACTTTTTCTCATAAAGTGACTTTTAAAACATAAGTTACTTTAATCGAATAAAGTGTACTTTGGCACTTTACACATAAATTGACTTTTAAAAACACATGTGACTTTAATAACTTAAAGTACATAGTACATCTCCACATAAAAAGTATATTAGCCCCCTTGATATTAATAAACTCATAATATACAAAAGTTGATTTATGTGTCTCCCTAAGCCAAAAGGAGAAATGCCTAGGAAACACCTTCTTGGTACCATTTTCAACAGCACTTGGGCTAGGAACCTCGTCTATCACTACATCTAGTCATCTTATGTGACCAAGACAGCCTGCTAGGGGCTAACACTACTAGGGGGAATTGAGAACCAAGATGGGGAGAACATCAGCACCAACGCTTAAGCAACCAGACAGACCCCAGTTCAAAACAATTGAGATGTTGAAGTTCCCAACTCCCAAATTAGAGTATGCATCTTTCTCATAAGCTCGACTACATTAACAATTTATATGTGTGGGCCTGAGCAACTCCTTTAATTACAAATGCCAACCATATGTCTGAATTCTGATGCAAAACATACCCATCCCTATGCCGATTGAAATGAAAATGGCCTACCCATCAACAGAGTATTAACCCATCCACCACAGTTCCAGTCTCAACAAATGCCGCCGAGTGCAAATCTCAAGTGATTTTGTTGGAATACTTGCACCGAGAGAAGCAAGGTGCTCAACAACGTAGGTGGGATGGGGGATCTGTCAGCAAGTAGTGTTTGTGTGTAATGTTCTAGACATATTAATGTGCAATGAAGTTCTCACCAAGGGGGCGTATGACACTGTAATTTAGTAAAGCTTGCATTTAAGACGGCACCACAAAGACAACAAACATAGGCATGGACGACCTACAAAGCACAATTGGCCATTGTTGTATGTGACAGTTCATTGGGTGCATTGAATATGGAGACTGGCACTGACCCATCTAAACATAAGTTTCATATGCACTAGGTTGAAAATCTGAAGAATCATAGATTCAATTCACAGAAAAGCCAACTGTATAAAACATTAGAATTCAAGATATGCAACCTTCAGCTTCATGATATCGACATACATTTCAGACCTGGATTTAGATGGGTTAGCGCTAGTTACCACTCATACCAAAGGAAGAGTGCTCTATAAAGGGGCAGCCCCTGAAAACATGTTTCGCGAAGCACTTCTATATAAAAGCCAGAAAAGGCCCACGCACTACAGAACACAAAAATTGTTCATCTTCGTCAAAAACCAATCATCTCTAGCCTTTATTTTTTGTACACCTAGTTGTGATTTATATATAGATGTGCCAAGTTGCAATTACTGTTATACGCATGAACTAGGGCAATTTTTATTCATTTTATGGCATTTATTGTTCGAATGTTATGTTTGCGATGGCTACCCTAGTAGCCCTTTTATATCAAAAAAAATGGTCTTGTATGCACATAATGTTCTCTCACAGGAAAATGGAAGCATTATCTTACCCATTTAGGGTTATAAAAAAAAGTGCTACGGAAATTACCCATTTTCCCGAAGAAGAAGAAATTTGTGATCAAACGCCAGAACTCGTACTGCTTAACGACCAGAGTGGGATTCAAATAGAGGTCGTAAGCCGATATTATCTGCACCAAAAAGCCATCATTTCAGGCCCTATCGAACGGCTTATCACTAAATGCATAATTTCAAATTCTTGGATCAAAACATAAACAAAACGCATTCGTGACAAACGACGGATCGGCCATAAAATGCAGCCAAATAAATAAAGATCTGCAAAACCGTTAAAGAATCTACACCCAAGAAAAAAAGAAAAAAAATCCTCAGCAGATAAAGATTAAACCCTACTTGACCTTAAAAATGCACGAAACTATGCACTGAAATAAGATACACGTACCTCGAGGGAGCATCCAACAGTAGTGAGGATCGAAACTGTGAGATAGGAACGAGTAATTACGGGCATTTGCTTGTACCAGTCTTCTACTACTTGAGCCATTGAAAAGTCTCATTCAAACCCTGAAAGGTTTTTGAAGTTTATATAGAAAATGAATTCCCAATACCCTCTTCAAATGCAAAATTTGCAAAGCCCGGCTCAGGCTTTTCAAAAATCATCAAATTCTCGTCCCAGAAAGCTCCACCAACGATCCCCGCCGTTACCAGGGATTACGGTTGCTCATAGACCTCAGAACAAATTAATTCTTCGGACAAATACTCCACCCAAGCCCTGTGCGTATCATAACAACGAATTTATATTGCCGTTTTTCGATTCGTGTGCATTTATTTACATTAATATCTCCCATACTTTAAGAGATTTGTGCGTGATCTTCCACCACACCACTGAAAAATAAGAGTCATTTTTAGACTAGTTTTATAATTTAAACTATTAATGTTATCCTTAGTCAACGACTGAAAAAAAAAAAAAAAAAATTACTTTACTTTTTTGATGGGCTAAAGAGTTACCATGCAAATAAAAGAAGAAAGAATATTAACATGTATTCCTTCTTCCATTCCTTCAAATATAATCCATTATTTTGAAAGTATAATTGCACGAATTTTTATTGGGGTATTTATCTCTTTAGTCTTATGGTATGTTTTAGTAAGAATTTGGCTCATCATGTGTCGTGGTGTGTGATGTGTGGCAAGGAGGAGGAAACTTTTGAACATTTGCTTAACACCTGCTTAGTGGCAGACCAAATGTGGTGTAATTTCAATAGTCTTTTTCAATAATCAAATAAAAATAACACTAGTATGCGACAAACAGTAGAAAATTGGAGAAAAGGTGGATATCAGAGTCCAGTAGTAAATAGAGCTTGGACCTTATCGCTGGGATTCCTACTATGGACCCTGTGAAAAGAGTGGAATAGAAGAAACTTCCATAATGAAAAGAGGAAACTGCCAGAAATCTGGCAAGTCAATCTACAAGGCATCAGAGAAACCATCTTAGCAGAAAAATGGAATCATGAGGATTGGATAGTTCAAGGGGGCATCGAAGCCAGAATGCTCCAACAGTTAAACCTCAAGGAAGAGATGCTTGCCCCTTCCTCCTGGAAACAAAGAGTTGTCGAGTATGCAATTAGAGATAAATTCACTTTACCACAGTTAGGGTTCATTAAACTCAATTACGATGGGGCCTCTAAAGGGAACCCACGTCAAGCAAGGGCATGAGGCATTTTTCGAGATTGCACATGGAGAGTCCTAAGGATCTTCGCAATAGATCTCGAATACGCTAGCAACAATGAAGCAAAACTTACAGCAGTGAAAATTGGTCTCGAAATTACAATCTAAGAGCAGTACAATAGATTAGAAATTGAGGGAGATTCTGCCATGGTCACGGGAATCCTACAAAAGCTTCAACAGGGAGCCCGTTGGGAGCATATCAACAAAAGCTGGAGAACATCAAGATTAGTGCAAGAAATCAAGCAAATAACGGAAACATACACTACATTGTCCCTCACCATGTCAGGAGATTAGGCAATGAAGCAGCAGATTGTCTAGCAAATTGGGCCTGCAACAATGGAGATCAGCTCCTAGAGCAACCATGGAGACAAAATTTGGAACCAGATATGGGGGAGCACCGGCGCATCGTGCAACAGGATAGCGAGCAAATTGGTCGTGATTACAACCACCACCCATGATCGGGGTGCCAATTGGCAGGGAATACTATGTGAAGAGGACAAGGTGGAAGGCTACGTGGCGAGGAAGGACCGGAACGTGGCTCCCGCATGCGCCAGGAGGCAAAACACGGTCGCCGAGGCACCAGAGAGGACGTTTCCCAAATCTGATCATAATGACGATCAATACTCCACAAGTGAAACAGCTGGGGAGGACAGCTGGGATGTTAGAGGAAGGTTGGGGAAAGTGTCTGCGAGACTTCTTGAGGCAAGTAAAGGCGCTCTAGCTGCAAAGCATTGTCACATTCCTTCTTTGTAACGAAGTTGGTTATTGGCGCGCACAACTCGGCAGAACCTACAAATGTTGCTAGTGGCCTGCACTGGTTTATTGGTATGTATCCAATTCACCTTTTGTTGTTATGATGAAGAGAGTGTCTGAGTTCCTCAGCATGCAGAGGAAAATCTTCATTTTTCTAGACTATATTTTCTATGTTTGTCTAAAAACCTATAATTGTATTGCCAATTGTCGAATTCGCTTGGGTCATCACCTACAAGGTTATAATACTTCATGGATAGATAAGGTTTTGAATGTAATACCCTCGTTTGCTTGTGTTTTGGGAGTTATGTGTTGTGAGAAAGTAGTCAGCCACCCACAGTTCGGGTTGGAATTGTCTGCCAGGGACTGGGAAATTGCCTGCATGCAATTGCATGATGTTAACATTGGTCGGGGAAGGGTGTAATATCCCCAAATGGGGACTAACCAGTAATAAACAGAAATACACCAATACAGATATAGGAAATATAATACTGAACCAGATCACTGAATCATAACACATGGAATACCAGAAACTGAGCCATTTTATTGATCAGAAAATACATAGAGAGGAGTACAATAAATCAGAGCAAGTGCACCTATCCTTGCCCTGAGCAGAGCAGAACCCTCTCCAACGGACAAATGGGCGCAACGAGGACGGCGTCTAGGCCCTTTCTGCAATGCGAAGATGAGCGCGGCGGAGGGCGGGGCGCCAGGCCCCCGCAAACCCTCCCCGCGATAGGCGGCATGCGCTGGTGACGGCGCGAGGCGCTCTCCGGACAATGAATCGGCCCGCGAATGCTAGAAAACGAGCGACGGGCACACTCTCCCAAGAGTACGCCCCACGGATGGGCGTCCTACAGTGGATGCAGCTCCGGTCACTGAATCAGCTGGATGAAGCCTCCAAACCAGATCTGCGTCCTTCTCTCCCTGATCTGCGTCCTCCCCTATCAGATCTGCCACCAAACCTTCAGATCTATACTGGATCTGACGATATCTCTTCAGATCTACAGCCTCTAGGGCTGGATCTGATGTTAACCCTTCAGATCTGAACTAGATCTGCCAATATTTCTTCAGATCTGCAACTCTCCACGCTGGATCTAGTGCAAAACCCCCAGATCTGCAACATACAAGACTAGATCTGCCACATACAGGACTAGATCTGCAAGATCTATCCTTCCCAAAGCTGGATCTAACAATAAGCCTTCAGATCTGCAACCCTTACCTTCAGAAATGGACAGCGCCCTCACTCTAGGGCTAGACAGCGTCCTTCTGCCTCCCAAAACAGCGTTTTCTCTGCCAATCCTGAACTGCGTCCTCCTTGGACAGCGTCCTTCCTCTCCTGCAAGGATCAGCGTCCTCTCTCCAGATGAGACGGCGTCCTTCTCCTTCAAGAATCAGCGTCCTTCCTTCTCTTGCTCTGCGCAGCCACAAGAGGGCTTTCTCCTCCTCAGATATGCTTCAGAAACTGCTGCTGCTCTGCTGCTAGAACTGAAAGATGGAACTCAGAAAAACCTTACTAGGGCGGGCACTCGAAGTCCCCCGAAGCTAAGGGTGAAACCAGAAAACCTTACCAGGGCCGGCACTCGAAGTCCCCCGAGGCTAAGGGTGAGATCTCCGACCGGAGACACTCGTGCACTAAACAGTGCTGCAGACCGACTAAACAACCGGCATGCTGAAGCAGACAAAGTCTAGCTATCAATAAGAATATCAAATCATGGATGATCAAATGAGGTGAGAGCCTCTCCTTTTATAACATCAAACTCCCTCCAAAACTTAACTCTCCCTGGATCTGCGCAGTTTACCTTGGGTTAGCCTGATGCCTCCCCCATCATACTCACGTGGACCCCCAAGGCCCCCTCTCTAAGTTACAACGTCAATCTACTAGGAAAAAGAACACTTTATTATAAAGTGAGGTGACTAAAGTGAGGTGACCCCTCTTATTTCTCACTTTATTTATTATTTCTATCTAAAGCAGCAAAATAAAGCAAAAATGCAATATTCCAATTAGCAAAGCTAATTGGGAATATTACAAAGGGGAGGGATAATTCATCATTTTGCTTTATCTGGTTTCTGGTTGAACCCGTTTGCTTATCATCCTCTACTTCTGTATGGGGAAGATGGTCGTTTTTCTTTGCGGAGTGCATGCTATAACAGTTTCAAAGTCAAAATCGGCAACTGTTTATCTCTCTCTGTTTTCTGGTTAAATTCGCCTGCTACCCTTCCTCTACTATTGACCAGGGTAGGTAGTAATACAGTTAAGAATTTCATGGTGGGTAGGCAAAATGATTTCAGTCTTAGGAATATTTCTCATCTCACAAATTGTCGTGGGGCTCACGACCACCATTATCCCACTTCTGTTGTCTCCAACCATTATATGTCTTACGCTCTGTTCATTAACTAGTTGGGTACTTGTTATCCTGTTTCTACTCCAGGGATTGTAGTTACTCAATTCAATATCATATTAATGTCTGACCAAAATCCAACTATGGTGAAGAAAAACATAGGCAAAAAGGTAGATACGGAAACAGGCAAGGCCAAAATTTCAAGTCTTTCAGCCAAGAGAGGCAGGAAATCCAGCAGAGAACTCATGGAGCCCTTATTACAGGTCTATTAAGAGGAAACACCATGTTTTATAAAATCCCTCATTCATGGCTGGAAGATGGAAGCTAGAACCAAAATTGAAGAAGAGGATGACATTGCAGTGGAAGAACTACAACAAATTATCATAGACCCGGGTCATACCCGAGGGAGAATTTCTCTGTTTCACCACTCAATCATAACCTAATGGCTGATAAAATGCCTTTTGGTTAAGGCAATTATGTCAGTCCAAGAAGTAGCAGGAGATCCTAGGGCAGTTACCACTTTGGCAAAGATTAACAGAAGCATCCGGGAAATGAACTTGTGCCAACACCACCAGTATGTTCGTCTTGGCAGAATCGAGAAGGACATTCAGACCATGCATCAGGTTGATATGCCAGGTTCAAGCATCAAATATTCGGCCCCAGTGGAGTCAAATGATGACTAGCCAGTCAGTTGAGGATTAGCTAGACTCAGTTCTTTTAGTTTTTGTTAGCGGATAGCTTTCTTTTGCAATATGTAAATGTTAGTAATATTAAACTTTGATATCAGTTACCAAAGACTATTTTTAGTAAACTAAGGAAGTACATCTTTTGGATGGCATTCAATGTGCTCAGATGGCCAACAGACCTGGTTTCCAACGGGTAGGTTGAGGCCTAATTTTTGTATTTACTATACCTGCTTTTTTATATAAATAGAAAGTAGAAAGGACCTACTAAGCTTGCAAAAAAAAAAGAATTTTAACCCAATTGAGGAATGTGTTTATGTGACCTCTCCATCTCTCACATATATATTTATGTGTTAAAAAATTACATTATAACAAAATATTATTTTATTAAAGTGATATGGAGTAAGTTTGGGTTTAAGTTAATTTGTGGTCAATATAACTCTAGAGTTTATAAGTTATAAATACAAATAATGTATAATTTTAGCTCATTTGTAAGTATTTGGATTAAGTCTTAGGGTTATAGTAGCAGCCAAAATATTTGATATTGGCCTTGCTCAAATCACTTCAACTTGTTATTGATTCACCATGGTTCAAAAAAAAACTTATCAAGGGTTGAAACATCTAGAGACACACCCATAAATATCTCACCCCTGGGGGCATCTATCCTTCTAATGTTATCACAATGGATGAAATGTCTCCTCGAGGATATGAACACAAGTGGGGAGAGTGTGAGACTACCTTTAAATTAATACCCAATTCTTTTCTTTTTTTTTGTAACAAGAATTGGTGAAATATATCATCAAAAATAGTTGTGCCAAGGTTGAAATGCTATTTATACATACAAAATGTCTACATGATTCATATTGTCAACATTCATCCAAAACATTATACAAAGTTTATCAATGTCCTTTAGCAAAAAAATTCAAATGTATATATGAAAGTAAATCCAAACACATAATATAATGATCGCTTAAATAAACATATGCTAAAAAAAGATATGGTAATTTAGAACTTTGTCCAGTCCTATCTTATCGCATGTTGGTTTCTAAACTACAATGTTCATAGGTTATGTCATCTAGATCACTATATTCTCATCCTTGCTTTCTAACCCCTACTAGCCATGACAATCATTTTATCAAACATGTCACAAATATGTAATCTACGGGTCATAACAACATATATGATCACAGGGGTCTCATACTTATATGAGATTCGTAAAGGAACATTGTTGTCATATCACAATAGTTGTATTATCATCTATTAGGACATGTATTCATTGTGCATTCATTTACTAATCAAAACATGATGAAATCCATACATGAAGTCTGTCATAAAACATACTCATAACCATCATATAACTAACATAAATAATAAGGATATAACAACCATAAAAATTACATATAAGGCAGTACATTTACACATGAAATACCAAGGAGAAGAATCTCTTATTAATGAATTCAAAATCAAACTAGGTATGGTACTTCCACAAACCACCTAACCATAGATTAGCTGAACCAAATCTTTCTTTCAGGCAATCAACCCCGTGCCATATTCCAAGCATGAATGCGGGACTCAAAACCAAACCAATCCAGGTTTCCTCAGGCTTTACCGCAATCCCCACCGAATCACTAAGCCTTAAACAAGCATGGATACCATCGGATTTCTCCACCTACACTGAGGAATTTGCCTACCTCTTAGTCTCTAGGCTTTACCGTATATCCCGCCATTCACCAGTCGAGGATTCCTAGGCCTGATTGAGGGCACACACTTCTAAGATTTACTATATATCCCACCACTCACCAGTCGAAGATTCTTAGGCCTACCAAGGCACTCAAAATCTGACTTTACCGCAATCCCACCTTCTTCGGTTGAGGGATTCCTATGCCATGTGTTTTTTCTTTCATAGACCACCTCACTCAGTTTCGAAACCATCCGACAATCAAGCTCAACCATATATAAGATAACCCATCACACCATGGTTATCCGGAAATGGCAAGGCAAGGTTGAAGAACACTATCACACCAGGCAAATTCCATGCTAATGACAACAAGAGAACCAAATACACACATGCATGCCAAATCTAGTAAGGAAATGACACATGCAAATTTATACTTGCAAGTAATCCCAATGTAGCTGCTTGATCCTGCTCTCCCTTCCTTAATCTTTGCTTCCCTTTTCCTTCTTTGTCCTTTCTTTACTTTACTTGATCCAATGTTGCAGTTCTCCAAGAAAACTCCAAGTGTCCAAGAGTGTGAGAGAGAGAGAGAATAGAGAGAAAGCTCCAAAACTAAACTGACAAAAATATACCAACTGATCCTCATAAGCCTTTTTATTAATGAGGCCTCTAATTTCTTCAATTTTCCATTATTTTCCTTCACTTTTTTCCTCACATGCAACCTGTGACCTTTCACCTTCCTTTTCTCCTATTTTCCATTATTTTCATAGATTAATTGCCAAAAATGTCATTTTTCTTTTCCAAAGCCTTTGTCAATTTCCTTAGCCATAATAAACCAAATGAACATGCACACTAGGATGTTTTTCCCAACATTAAGCTTGGAATAAGTGTCTCGTGACCATGGTTATTATTTTGCCTTTATTAATTTTATTACATCGAATTTTTACTAGGGTTGTTATAGAACCCTCCCCCCTTGGGGGAAACCATCCTCAGTGTTCAATGACACCTACAACTAGAAAACCGTTGAAAACCATAACATATTTCCCATGGAGCTTTATAACTTAGCTCGTTGTAGTAGTTACAATGATCAACCTGCTAAGAAGCAAACCAACATGACAACCATAATGACATGATGATACTGCTTTTTGGAGCCTTATAACACATCTTGTGGCGGTATTTACATCCATATACATATGTACATATACCAAGCATCACACCAAAACATATACCAAAAACATTCACTCAACCAGTGAATAGAGACGGATAAATAGCCCGCATCTGATTTGCCATATCCCATGTAGCGTCATTGGGCCCAAAGTACTTCAACTACACTTTAACCTACTCAATTGCTCAATTCCGGAGCATGAGCGTCTTTCTCTGCAAAATGTACTACAGTTATGGCTGGAATTATCCTTCTAGCTCTACCTGAAATACAGACCAATCTATAACATGATCGACATATTTAACATACTTGTTAAGCAATGACACATGGAAAACATCATGGACTTTCACTGTCGGAGGCAGCGCAAGTCGATAGGCTACTGGTTCAATCCTTTCAAGGACCTTGAAAGGTCCACAAAACCGAGGTGTCATATTGGCACATCACCCAATCCTCAAGGAGCTCTTCTTGGGCTTGATGCGCAAGTACACATGTTCCCTAACCTGAAACTCCTTAACCATCGTGTTCAGATCTGCATAACTTTTGTGTCTGTCACGTGCTACCTTTAGATTCTTCTTAATTACTTGCATTTCTTGTTCCATCTCTGCCAACATATCCGGTCCTATCAACACCCTGTTCACTATCTCACTCCAATTGATGGAAGTATTACAAATCTTCCCATAGAGTGCCTCAAACAAACTCATCCTTAATGATTCCTGGCAACCATTTTTATAACCAAACTCAACCAATGAAAGGTACTCCTCCCATCTAATTTTTTGATGCATTACATACATCCTCAACATGTCCTCCAATATCTTGTTGACCCTCTTTGTTTGTCCATCTGTCTGCAGATGATAAGTTGTGTTGAAGGCCAACTCTATTCCCAAACTTGCAAACATCTCCTTCCAAAACTTGGAAAGCCATCAGGAACCTAACCTGCTAAGTGGGAGTCAGTTACCCATATGACAACCTATCACATGCAATTGTTCAGATACTCTGCGTCATTTACTTGATTTAATATAGAAATGAGATCTTGCTCAGTTGATTCTACGCTCGTGTCTTTATGAGTATGTGAATTTCCATCTGATAAAAAAAATACTTAGTTCAATCATGTTGCTGAAGCACTTATAGAGATTTCTTCTTTTGAAGGAAGCTCCAATTTTGCGTTTATACTATAATGTTGAAGGATTTAGCAATATCCTAGTGATGCATTGAAATATAACAGTGTATCTTAATCACATTATGGCTTTATGATTGTATACCCATCTTCATAATTTTATCTAGGAGCAGACTTTTGAAATCATAAAGGGAACTATGCATGAAATAATCCCTTATAACAATTTGTACATGATATTCTGTTGAGCTAGATTTCTTCATATAAAATTTGCAAATGGTGTGGATTAGATGTTGATCTCATGATTATTCATGATGAAGACTTCTTAGAAACTTTCCACAAAGATTAATAAAATCTGCTCCTCCTAGCTTGATGGTAGCATACATGTTTGAATATATATAAGTTTTTAAAGTAGCATTGTAGCTTAATTACTAGCTGCCCTTTCTGTTTGAGAGCCAATTTCCATAGCAATCTCTTTGCTTATGGTTGCATGTATATATATATTTGAATAGAATTGAATTTTCTCCGCCGCTTGATGGAAATTTGTTTCTTTTGATTTCATGAATATCTTTGAATGGATCTCAGGTTTTCATAGATCAATTGTCAATTAATACATAGATCATCACAATGTACGTCAATGTAATCCATATAAACAATCAAAGAATAGAGGATTTTTTAGAATATTCTAATGATACTCACATGCTTTTTCTATTTATTTATTTACATGCTTATATACATGATACATTCATGTGTATAATTTTTTATAAACCTTGCATTAAATATTTGTGCACCTAATTGATGTTGCTTGCGCTCATGAAGAAGATGACTTTAACTCATACTTTTATGATGCCTTCGTTCTTGCTGCTTCAAATTCTTTCCAAAATCATATACTTCCTTTTCTCTTCTTTACTTCTTCTTGCTCTTGTAGTCTCCCACTTAGCTGGTGCATTCAATTTCAAGTTCTAGATTCTCCTTTCGAAGTTACATTACTGAGAGTCACTTGCATGCACTATCCCTAGCTTATTTCTCAAATACTCAAATGATTCTCTTGCAATAGACTTTGTAAATATGTCTGTTATCTGTTCTTTGGTGGGTATTTACTCCATCTTCACTGTTTGCTCAACCACTTGTTCTATGAGAAGGTGGTACTTTATAGGAATATGTTTGGTCTTTAAATGAAGCACATGATTCTTTTAAATTCTTATTTCACTCCTGTTGTCACATTTGATAGAGATATGCTCAGTGAAATTTACCTTCATATCTTGAAGTGTCTGCTTCATCCACAACACTTGTGTGCAACAAGATACAATTGCTATGTATTCATATTTTGCCGTAGATAGAGAAACTGATGTTTCTTTCTTTCTTAGCCATGCCACCAAGGACTCTCATAGGTAGAATGTACCACCACTTGTACTTTTGTTGTCATCCACACAATTATCACAATTCGCATCTGCGTATGATGTCAATGTAAATTCCTTACCTTTTAGATACCATAGTCCATAGTATGTAGTCCCTTTAAAGTACTTGAATATCCTCTTTGTTGCTAACAAATGACTTTTTTTGGGGGCTGATTAATATCTTTCTACTAATCCAACTGCCAACATTATATCTGGTCTAGAATTTGTTAGGTATAACAGACTTCCTATCATAGATCTGCAAAGTTTTTGATCCACATAAGGCAACTCATCATCTACACATAGCTTGCATCCAATAGTAATGGGTGTTGAGACAGGTTTACATTCTTCCATTTGGAACTTTTTCATCACATCCCTTAGGTATTTACCTTGAGAAATGAATATGCCTATAGCCTTTTTTAGGATTTGAAGTCCTAAGTAGAAGGTAAGCTCTCCAATCATTGACATCTCGAACTCATCCTTCATCTTTTTAGCAAACCCTTTTGCTGGACGATCTTTATTGCTTCCAAACATGATATCGTCCACATATACAACCACAATTAATAATTTATCTCCATCATCCTTTATGTACATATTACTATAAACTCCTCCTCTCTTGAAGCCCTATTTTTTAAGGTACTTGTCAAGTCTAGAGTACCACACTCATGGTGCTTGTTTAAGACCATAGAGTGCTTTCTTTAACCCGCATATATAGTTAGGATTATTTGTTAAATGAAAACATTAAAGTTGTTCCATATAGACTTCTTCCTCAATATCATCATTTAGGAAGGCAGACATCACATCCATTTGGTACACATTGAAATCATTTTAGCACACAAAGGCAAAAAACATCCTAATTGGCTCCATTCTCACGATTGGTGCAAAAGTCTCTTCATAATCAAGACCTTCCACTTGTGATTACCCCTTACACACTAGTATGACTTTGTTTATAACAAATTGACCCTGTTCATTCATCTTAATTTTGAATACCCAATTTGTGCCGATGAAATTATTTCCGATAGGTCTTGGTGTTAGTTCCCAAGCCTTGCTTTTCTCAATTTGGTCTAACTCTTCGTTCATAGCATCTATCCAATTTTTGTATTTACTTATATCATAAAGGTTCTTTGTCTCTATTTGTGACAACATAGCTATATGAACTTGCTCAGATTTTTCTGCTAGTTTCCTCCTTGTTTGAACTCCTTCATTTTGTCTCCAATAATTTGATTTTCAGGATGATTCTTTTGAGTGTGTCTTTGTATCTTCTAATATTTCATATTGAACTTCATTCTTTTTATTTTCATAATGGTGATGATATGGAGGATAAATAAAACCTGTGCTTTTTTTCTTGTCAGATAGCTCTTCATCAAACCTTACATCTATGCATTCCACAATCTTATGCAGACTCTTATTATAACACCTATATCCCTTACTTTTTGATGAATATCCCAAAATTATTCCTTCATCGGATCGAGCATCATACTTTCCTAGCTTTTCATCATTATTTTTGATATAACATTTGCTCCCAAATACTTTAAAATGATTGATTGATGTTTGTTTCCCGTGTCACAGTTCATATAGTGTCTTATCATAGTTTGGTCTGAGATGTGCCTTATTGAGAATATGTACTGTTATATGCACTGCTTCTGCCCAATAGGTTTGAGAAATGTTTCTTTCTTGTATCATGGCTCTAGCTATTTTCTAAACAAACCTGTTTTTTCACTTTGCAAATATGTTCTGTTGCAATGTATCTAAAATAGTATATTGTTGTTTTATCCCAGATTTCTTACATAGGTATGCAAACTCATATGATGTAAATTCACCTCGTTTTTTTGACCTTATGCACTTTATCTTACACCCCGTTTGGTTTTCTGCGAGTGCCTTGAATATTTTGAACTTTTCAAATGCTTCTGACTTATTTATGAGAAATCCCACCCATGTCAATCTTGAATAGTCATCAATTATCAACAAGAAGTATTTATATCCTCTCGATGCATATGTTTTAAAAGGCCCCCACAAATCCATGTGAACTAGCTGCAAAGGCTCAATACTTGATAGTTTATTTTTTACTTTGAATGATGTTTGTGTTTGTTTACCCATTTGGCATGACTTACATATAGTGTTTTGAGGCTTCTTTATTTTTAGTAGATCTCTAACTGCTCTCTTCTTCTTGAGTTTGATGATGTGATCAAAGTTGAGATGTCCCAATCTTCTATTCCATAGCCAATATTAATCATGTTTGTTGATGTTCCATTCCTCACTCTCTTCCTTCAAGATATATACATTATTCTCTATTTGAAATCCTTTAACCAAATTCTTTCCTATAAATATTGACTCGATTTCACAGTTTTTATCTCTAAAGAGAACCACACAACCTTTGACACAAAACTGACATACACTCAACAAATTATGTTTTAGACCATATACAAACAATACATCATAAGCCTTTCCTCTTCCATTATTCATATTGACTATAGCTTTTCATCTAATTTTTCATGCTTCATCATTGCCAAATGTGACATTTCCAGTGTTATTTTCATCTAGAGATACAAACTTACTTTTGTCTCCTGTCATATGTCTCAAGCAGCCACTGTTCACATACAATTTATTGTTTTGATCTTGAGCGTATAGAACTAGGTCACGCTTATCAACTTTTTTATCTTCTTCTTCTTTCCCCATTGCATGCAACCATTTGTTCTATAATTATTTTAAGATGAAAGCCTATTGTACTTAAGCTGGCATTCATATGACTTGTTTCCAAATTTGTGAAAGTAGAAACATTTAACAATATCACAGAGAGGAGAATACGCATTTTCATCTAGATTCATGTTTGTTTTGATGTATGTGAATCCATTATTATTCTTGCTTCTTTTAGAATTTCCAAAATCAAATCTTCTGACATAAGCTCTACAATCTATGGCTTTATGTCCATAATTTTTACAACAGTAGAAATATCAATAGAAAAAATATATGTACCTGGTAGTGGATGCCTTTTGGGCATATAACCATCTAGACATTTGAAAATCCTATCTTCTCAAAAGTATGGTCTATGATTGTTTTTTGTTTTATTGTTCATTCCTTTTATCTCTTGGAATTTTCCAGTTGTGTTTCTTTGCAATTGTTCATTTGATGTTGAGGTGTTGCCCAATTTGTTTTTCTCAAATTGATGAGAGCTATCGTTGTCTCCCATGACAAATTTTACAAAAGTGATCGTCCTTTTATCCTTTGCCTTAGATTCACTGGACTCTCCTTCATATCCTAACCTAATATTTACGAGTGGAGACCTTTGAGCATTTAATATCTCCTTTAGCTATTCAAAACCTTTTATTTGTTGAATGTTCATGTTTAATCAGTTTGTGCCTTTTCTAGTCTCTTCTTCAGACTTACCACCTCTTATTCCAATATTTCACACTCTTGATTTTTATCTTTTACTTGCTGCATCAAAGTGTCTTCCACCTGCTTTGATTCTTAAAGTTAATTTTTCATCTTAATAATGTCTTCTGAATTTGCATCTTCTATTACATGTTTCAGTAGGATATCTTTTTATTTTTTATTCTTTAGTTTAATCCTTTCTATTTCATCTAGGTCACTAACCAACTCCCCCTCAATATCTACCTCACCTTCCTCTTCTTCTTCATATTCCAGGAAATATTTTTTAAGTTCTTCCAAGGCCATCAACATGAATTCACTAGTTCCATCCTCACTAGAGGATTCATTGGAGCTTTCAGATACATTGTTATCTCCTTGAGCATAAAAGATTTGTCTTTTAAACCTTTTATATTTCTGCATTTTATTATATTTGTTCTTATCTTTCCCTTTTGGATGATTTTATTCTTTCTTATAGGGACATTTTGAGGCATAATTCCCCACCATTCCATAATTAAAACACTTAAATGGAACTTTTCCTTTGTACTTACCTGTGCCTTTCTTCAACCTTGTTACACAGCAATTTGTCACCGTCCCTACCATTCCCCATCCCGCACATTGGAGGGCTCATTTCGTGACCTGTGAGCAGAGACAAGACTTGAAAATGCTTTCATTGCATCCCTCTGAAGATGAGCTTTCATTGCCCTGAAGACATCTCCTTGCAAAAAACCCTAAAAATAGCTCTTTTTTCCATTGGTGCGGTTCCACAGTTCAGCCCTCGCGCCAAGGGGGCAAATCCTCCAAAGAGGGCGCGCAAATTGGCGCTCTGTCATAGAGCCGCACCCACGCCAACCATATTAAGAGGTGTTTTTTAAAAATAAATGGCGGAAGTTTCGTCCTAACAAATCCCTGGACTGATATCTATCTTGAGTTGGGAGGTTTGGCTACGGATTTCCATAGAGAGGAAGTGGTTTGCCACCTCTCATGGAAGCTTCCTTGATGATGGGGCCAATCCCATAATTATAGGGATCCCAACCCCCCTTCCTCCATCTATAAAATTTTTCCCATCTCCATTGCAAGCGAATCTCCGAGTCTTCAAGTTCCCAAGAGCTTTCACATCCTTATGCTGCAAGAGCCTTATTGATTCCCTTAAGGCCAAATCCAAGCAAGGAGACTATTGCCAAGTATCCAGAGAGAGAGGCTTGTCTCATCCTTGACAGGCTTTATCGAGACATGTTGTGCTGACGACCCGCCAAAGGAGAGTGTTGCGTCGAAGCTATGGTTGTATTCTTCTTTTGACTCATTAATGATAAGCGACTGTTGGTTATGATTCCACTATTGTTCTTGATTATGTTCACGAGTTATGTCCTCTTCGACTGACATATAGTTGTATATACTGGGTTTTATGCTTGCGTTTGTGTTGTTTCTTGCATGTACAGGTGTCTGATCACGGAAATCGTGAGGATTGTGATCTGCCAGGGCAAAGAAACGGGAGCACCACCTCTTCTACAAACGACAACGTTGGATTCCAGGTAAGCCTTCCTCGCAAGTCGGTTTATTTGCAATTAGGAACCTGCACTGTAGCGTGTTTGATTGTTGCCAGACCCGATCTGGGCTAGTAGGGATCACCTCTGTCCGCAGAGGGGATTTACCTCTCCAACAATTTGGCGACTCCACTGGGGATCGTTAGCTTGTTGTTGTTCGTTTTATAAGCTACAGACGGAGCCTGAAGTTGGCCAGATAGCCTTCGAAACGATTTTGCTCTGCAATTGCGAAGTAGATCAAAGCTGCTTTAGTCAATCTCCGGTTTAGTTTATAAACTGAACGCTTGGAGCATTGTCTTGTCTTTTCGGTCGATCCTTGATCCTCCTTGCTTGATCAACTCTTTCTGTGAATTTGGTTTTTGGATAGCTTGATCATCACTGGTCTGCTTGTTGGATTGCTCTTTTTTATTTTTGACTGGTAAACTTGACTGGCGCGCTTTTTAGCTTAACAGTCGCGCCCATTGGCGCAGGTTGCTAGTGTATTACCCGTGGCAATTATGTTCTGGTTTATTTCCAAAATACAATGCGCTAACTCAAGAGGTACTGTGGTTTTCTTTGTTGGCGAGTTTCCAGCTTGATTCAATGAGTGCTTAGTTTTAGATTACATCGTTCATTTGAGCCCTGACTACCATGGTGAGTCCGTCTGGTTGGGAGAATTTTTTTTTTTTTTCATTTTCAGGCGTTGGCGCTTGTTGTCAGTTCGCAACCCGCACCAATTGGCCATTGGCACTAGTCGTCAATGTGCAAGTCGCGCCAGTTGGCGCTAGTTGTCAATGTACAAGTCGAGCCAATTTCAGGGTATGTGAAAATGGATATTTTTTCCCTAAATCCTTCACCAGTGTGTCTTTCCCTTCTAGTGTTTTCACTATATGAGCATAGATTACATTGCTCATTCTTTGGGATGTCTTCTTGCTATGATTGCTTGATGTAAAAGGGAATGAATGCCTTGTTTTGATCTCATGCTTTGGAAGTCCTCTTTTTGTTTGACCTCATATGTCTTGTCGCCTTTTGAGGGATTTCGTGACAAAGTGTTTGAAACAACGATTGCATTCTTAGTGTTTGTTTACATCTCTTTTGCATTCATCCTTCATTAAGAAGATTTGCGTTCATTTAGTTTTCGTCTCAAAGTTTTCTTTTCATTAAAATGCATTAGATCACATTGCATTGAAAAGTATTTTTGAGATTTATCATTGAACTTAGATCACATTGTTTAATGATTGAAAGCTAAAAGTCGCTTTGAGTGCATTCTCTTTCATTAAAAGTATGCATTAAGTAGATTCTCATTTCATCGAAAAATGCATTGAGTGCATTCTTATCATTTGAAAAGAAAAAGGAAATTGTGCATAGATTACAATTGCATAGTTTTCGAAAAAAGAGGATTTTGCATAGATTACATTGCATTATTCGTTTCGTTGAGTGTTTTAGAATACTTTTGGATAGTGAAGTCATCTAGTTTGGAAAAAGTTTCATTTTTAGTGTTGTTGTTTGTTGCATCGTTGTTTGAAGTTCTTCCCTTACCTAGATAGCATTCATCGAATTGAAAGTTTTCTTTTCTCATATAGCTGCATACAGGAGATTGTCATATGACATACGGTAGGGCCTTGAAACCGAAACATAATTGAAGATCAACCATAAAATTTACTCAATTTACCTAAGGAAGCATTGAAACATTAATGAAACATTTAGAGGTCTAGGTTAGAGACGTGTTCCGGCGTCGTTAAACCTAGTAGCTGTCGTTCGCCTCTTGGCTTTAGACAGCACTAGTACGGACTTGTGCTCCCCGTACCGTCGCGTATATAAAGGGAGACCCCACTAGGTTGCTATCCTTTATCCGTAGGAAGCCGAGTCTGCTGCCTTATACCCGTGATACACCAGACACAGCATTCAGGGAGATTGCCTGCACGTACGTTAAGTCCTTGGTTGATTTCTCTTTCATTTTGAAACCAAGGTGTATATTGCAGTTCACGGTTATTTGGTACACCCTTTGCCTAGCATTCTTGAGTAGTCATTTCGATCTTTTCTGACTCTTTAAATTTGAAAAGGTCATCAAGCGCTTGTCCTTTCACGCTTGTTTCCAATCTGAAAGTGATAGAGTCACCTTTTTCCTGTTTCTTGACTCTTAAAATATGAAATGGTAGAGTTTTTTTTTGATGTCATAAAAATTAACTGCCCACGAAATATTCCTAGTTAAAGTTAGTTTCCTTAGGGTGTTGTTCTGAAGATCGTTTCTGATGGCAACTTTTTCGGAGTTCACCAACCAAGGAATCCCCTCCGATGGGAATCCTGGTCCTTTTCCTCCTTTTGGAAATGTTGGTGCTCCTTATATGGCAACGTTGTCCCTTCCTGGGTTAACTGTTGGGTTGCCTATTTGGTTGTTTTCAACCTCTGTGGTCTTGAATGTCCCGCCTACTGTTCAATCAGTTCCTCCACCTGAAAAACATCATGTTGATTCCAAAGTGGACCTCTCCCCTTCTTCACCTGTTTCTGCGTCCTCCTCTTCTACTTCGCCTGGTGAAAGTCTGGCTTCGAGTAACCAGGTGGCTAAGAAGAAGAAGAAGAAGACAAAGAAGAAGAAGTCCGATGAAGGAGAGGCTAGCTCTGCGGATATTGCGCCTAAGAAGCCTTCTCTTGATAAACCTTCCAACCCTCCCCGGAAAGTCAAGTTCCCTTGCATGTTGTGCACGGGAGACCATCTTCTTCGAGACTGCCCTGGCATTCCCAAGGTGCTTGAAGAATGGTCCAGTGGTCATCCGCCATTGCCTTTGGCTTCTAGGAGTCAGGTTGGGGGCACGTCTTCGGCTGCTATTGGTAAGGCTCCTAAGAAACAGGGTAAGATTACAATCCCTGCAAGTTGTGTGAAGGGCACCATGCCATTCACCTTTGTCCGTATATGGATGAAGCCAAGCGAGTCTTGGACAACTTGAATGTTTCTACACCATGCCTTCCAGTTGGTTACAAACAGCTTTCTTTGAGTCCTCTACCAGCTGATCCTATGATTGGTCAAGATTCATCCTTAGTCGATCCCTCTCCCTCGGAAATTCAAATTCAGGAATCCATCCCCGACCAACCATTGGTCGTGGGATCGGTTGAGCTGGCCCCGTCTGCGGTGCACCAGGTCTTTTCCGTTGAGAGTGGACCTCAACCCCCTCATGTTATTCTTGTTTCTTTAGATTCTTCAGACTTGGAGAAAGATTCTCCTGTCCCTATATCTCAAGAAGTTTCTCCTCTGCCTCCCCTGATGGAGGTCCCGGAGGATACTCCTCCCGCCTTCGAGATGGAGGTCGTGGAGCATGCTCCTTCCTCTTCCGTAACACCAGGGGAAGACCATCTCGGTTCGATGGTATCCCCTCAAAGTAGTTTGGTCACTTCCTTTGATTGGAATCGATTTGCAGGATACCGCCTTCCATCTTATGTGCCTTTCGAGATAACGGTATAGGCCTTTGGTCTGGTTGTACCCAGCACCATTATAGACGAAGGCGCATCTGTTAGTGTTTTATCCTCAACTACTTGGCAAGCTTTCGGTTCACCGCCGCTTGCGCTTGTTACGCAGAATCTGTTGGCATTTAACAGAAGAACGAGTCAAATCATAGGGGACCTTCCAAGGTTAATTGCTACTTTGGGAGGTAAAACCGGCCCATATGGACGTGATGTTGTCTGTGCCCCTGGATTTCAACTGGACTGGGGCGCGGGACACACTGAAAGTATGGGAGCGCTTGTCTCCTCCCTTTTTCATGTGGTCTATTTTCCACATGAAGGACGGATCGTGACCATTGATCATCTTTCCTTCTTTGGTCCTGATATGGCAGCTGGCCCGCCATCATCCCTTCTTGGTTTTTATCCACCCGTTGTATCTGCCCCACCGCAGGTCAACTATGTGGCTACCTACCCTGTACCTGTGCTCAGTGATGATGCCGTCGTGCATAGTGTGCTGGGGGCATTAGGTCCTAACTTCCAGGATGTTTTCCTTCCATTGGATGGGAAATCCTTGGAAGTGATGACTTCATATTCATTATGATGAGGTCGGTCGGAGCAGAGTTCCTTGTCTTGTTTCAAGCTCTTTAAAAAATGAAACAAGGTTGTCGGAGCAGAGTTCCTTGTCTTGTGTCAAGCTCCTTAAACCATGAAACAAGGTGTCCTAAGGATAGTTCTTTTAATGTGTCAACCTCATTAAAATAATGAAACACGTTCCCGTTCAATTCGAGTCTTTGTTTAGATCTCGTAAAATCCCAGTCGAGTCTTTCTCTGATCTCGTAACTTGAACCTTCACTCCATCTTCCTTTCATATGGATTGAAGCTTGGGGGGCATGTACCTCGAATTGAGTCACCATGCTGGGGGGAATGCTTACCTTTTCAAGCATAATTTGTTTTCGTTTCAAGCTTGTGTAAAAATTAAACCAGTTTCAAGCATAGTTTATCTTTGTTTCAAGCTTGTGTAAAAATGAAACCATGCCCATTTTACCTCTTGTGATTGCCATCTTATCAGCTTGTTTTTGCTAGATGAGCCTTGGTTTTCTCACTCCATCGTCACTATCTGCTTGGCCGATCATATGCCTTCACTTGGTTGTTCTACCCGTTCCTGAGGAACCGCTGCGATGAGTGGTCTTGTTAGCCAGCCTCTCGACCTTTATTTGTTCAGAGTAGTTCCACCATTACCGGAACCAATTGCTACCCTTTATACCACTCGTTCCTCCAGGGGGAGTCATCTTTCAGCTCTTTTCTGACTCTCTAAACATGAAAAGATTGCCGAGGCCCTTGTCGTTTCAATCTCGTTAAAGTGGCCACGAAACGACATCTACCCAGTATACGTTTACCCCTTTTTCGGGCTGGGATGGATTATTACGAAAAAGGAATACCCTAGCCTATCGCGACTAGGAGGTTTTCTCGGATATTGTTTTCTACCTTTTCGAGTCCGGGGAACTATCTACGAAAAGGGACTGTTGGAGTTTACTTTTCTGCTGTCTTTTCAAACTCTCTAAATATGAAAAGACGTCGAGTTCTTCCTTTATCAGACTCGTTAAACCCTGATGACATTGGATTCAGTCGAAATGGCGTTATCCGAGTCTCTCCTTCCTAGGGCTCGTTAAATGTACTAGGATGGACTGATATGACAAGCATATGGTATCCTCTTCAAGCTTGTGTAAAAATAAAGAGGTACTCACCGAAATGGTGGGGAAAAAATGGAACCAACATCATTTTCATGTCGGCAGTATGTCGCTCTTGAACATGGCACTTGTCTGCATTCGTGTCAGGTTGGGGACATCTCATCTCATTCTCTGTTTGCCTCCGTGGGTTTGGGTAATCCCTTTTGACCTCTCATCTGCTTTTTTCCTCGTCACTATGACCTCTGATCTTTTGATGTCAAATACTGCCAAGTCCACTGTCGTGCCGTTCATATGTTCAAGAGAAGTTGACCTCTGCAAATATCAACCTCCCTCTGATTCTTATCTAATCGTGATTCACAAAAAACATTATGTTCCTTTGTCTCGTGTCGATGATGTGGGAAACACTATGGCCCACCTTCGATCAAGGTCACTTCCTGTCGACTCCAGCTCATTATCCGGGAAGATGATCTAGAGACTCCCTTCTGGTGCCTTGGAGCCTGCATGCCTCAATGGCAGGTTCTTCGCATTCAACGCGAGGTTTTCATCATTGGCCTCCAATCGAGTGATTCTACGGGTGTTTGACGTCAGCTCATTGATTCACATGCCGTAGATTGTACCTGTAGTACCTTGGGGGCCATTGTCATTATTGGTGGTACCTCTCGCATCTGTTAACAACTTTCATCATTGGCTGGTAATCAGACGATGTTCTTGCATGTTCGACTTCAGCTCAAATATTCGCATGCTTGAACTTGTACTCTGTTCGGGTAGAGATGGAGCGCAAGACCTTGGATTGTGTCTGTTGTAATCCAAGCTGCGATTTTGTGGATTATTATGATTATTTACATGACTCACTGATTGGATGGCTGCAACCATACCTGAGTCTATTTATCGATCCTCTCTGGATGGCTGCGTCCATGCCTTGGATCTCGATTATTGTATACTCTGTTATGGATGGTTGTGCCCATACCACGCATATATTTCATGTATCTGAGACATCAGTTGTACTTCGCTCCGCAGGTTTTCCGATGGCAGTGTTTTCAGTCGACATGTTCTCGTAAAGCATTTCACCCCTCACTCTCTCTCGGGCCTCATGCTTTAGGGGGCATCTGTTACACAGCAATTTGTCACCGTCCCTACCATTCCCCATCCTGCACATTGGAGGGCTCATTCCGTGACCTGTGAGAAAAGACAAGACTTGAAAATACTTTCATTGCATCCCTCTGAAGATGATCTTTCATTGCCCCGAAGACATCTCCCTGCAAAAAACCCTAAAAATAGCTATTTTTCCATTGGCGCGGTTCCACAGATCAGCCCTCGCGCCAAGGGGGCAAATCCTCCAAAGAGGGCACGCCAATTGGCGCTCTGTCATAGAGCCGCACCCGCGCCAACCATATTAAGAGGTGTTTTTTAAAAATAAAAGGCGGAAGTTTCATCCTAACAAATTCCTGGACTGATATCTATCTTGAGTTGGGTGGTTTGGCTACGGATTTCCATAGAGAGGAAGTGGTTTGCCACCTCTCATGGAAGCTTCCTTGATGATAGGGCCAATCCTATAATTATAGGGATCCAACCCCCTTCCCTCCACTGTATAAAAGCTTGCCCATCTCCATTGTGCTTAATCTCCGAGTCTTCAAGTTCCCAAGAGCTTTCACATCCCTTATGCCGGCAGCCTTCTTGATTCCCTTAAGGCCAAATCCAAGCAAGGAGACTATTGCCAAGTATCTGGAGAGAGAGGCTTGTCTCATCCTTGACGGGCTTTATCGAGACATGTTGTGCTGACGACCCGCCAAAGGAGAGTGCTGCATCGAAGCTATGGTTGTATTCTTCTTTTGAATCATTAATGATAAGCGACTGTTGGTTATGGTTCCACTCTTGTTCTTGATTATGTTCATGAGTTATGTCTTCTTCGACTGACATATAGTTGTATATACTAGGTTTTATGCTTGCGTTTGTGTTGTTTCTTGCATGTGTAGGTGTCTGATCACGGAGATCGTGAGGATTGTGATCTGCCAGGGCAAAGAAACGAGAGCACCACCTATTCTACAAACGACAACGTTGGATTCCAGGTAAGCCTTCCTCGCAAGTCGGTTTATTTGCAATTAGGAACCTGCACTGTAGCGTGTTTGATTGTTGCTAGACCCGATCTGGGCTAGTAGTGATCGCCTCTATCCGCAGAGGGGATTTACCTCTCCAACAAACCTTTTAACAAATTTTTCTTCTTCTTCATCAGAACCTGAGCATGAACATTCATTTTCTTCTATGCACTTGTCTGCCTTGAAAGCTGCCTCCCCAGTGACTAGCTTCCCTTTTGGAATTCTCATCTCATATGCTGTCAAGGAACTAAGTAGCTGATCCCTGTTCAAAATCTCAAAGTTTTTTGTCTCTTCTATAGCTGAAACTTTAGGATTGAATTTAGATGGTAATGACCTCAATATTTTATGAACTATTACACTTTATTTGATTGTTTCCCCTAGACCTATCATCATATTCATGAATTCATCAACTCTTAAGAATAATTTAGCTATATCTTCATATTTATTCATTTTTAAGGCCTCAAACTGTGTTCTATATACTTTTAATTTGGCCATCTTTACCTAATTATCACCTTGATGAATATTTTCTAATTTATCCCATATTTCTTTGGTTGTATGACAATGCATTACTTTGATAAATTCAAACTAAAATAGACCACTCAGGAGTCCATTCATAGCTTTTGCATTAGCTATGAAATCCATTTTGGCATCTTTGTCACTAGTCTCTTCCTTTGGTTCTTCATACCGTACCATCATAACAATCCAAACTTCTATTCCAAGAGACAATATAGTATGTATTCATTCTAACTTTCCAACAACCATAGTTTGTACCATTAAATAGAGGATATTTGATTTGTTGAGCATCCTTCTTGACTAGCCATTTTACTGACTTAGTAGCTCCTTCCAGTTTTTAGTCTGTTACTGAAGAACTAGGCTCTCATACCAATTGATATTTATGATTGGAAAGTACTGAGAGTGGGGGGGGGGGTGAATCAATAATTTAATATTATTTACTTTTTCTCAACTTTATTTTCTTATTATGCAACTAATAGTTTATGTTTATGCTCTATTGAATTCCTTTTTCATGTGTCAAAGAGAGAATTTTTCATATTTACTTATCAAGAATCCAAGATCATTCACACAACATTCAGAAACAACACATGAAGACACCATATATAAGTGGAAACCCCAAAGGGATAAAACCACGAACGTTAGGCTGAAATTGATGTCAAGGAAAGTTGTTACTCCTTATTACATCATATTATTGTAGGCTCCAACCTAAAATAGGCTCTTACCTCAAAGGAATCTCAAACTCCCACAAATTTTCTACAGGCTACAACCCACAAGAGGCTCCTACCTCAAAGGAAGCTCCAACTCCCACAAATTTTATGCAGGCTACAACCCATAGGACGCTCCTACCTCAACAAGCTACAACTTGTTCTTTCTCAAACTGCAACATACAAGGTAACAAAAATTTCTCAATCACAGCATCTAGTCACAAATGTTGGTTACCTCATATAAAATTATGTTGTCAAGTTTACTACTGAACTGCATCTTCTCTTCCACTCTCTTTATCTTCTACTATTGCTCATCCACTTTCTTATACAAACTCCTTCTCTTCAAATAATGTTCCTTTTCCATTCCACATTGTATGTTTTATAAGCAAGCCATCTTGGATGTTTGTATTCTTTGCAGGAATATGAAATGAAGCATTGTCTCTTCGACTTCCAAAGCTGCTCACAAGCTTGTCTCTTCACTTTCAGTTCTAAAAATAATTTTGTAATATAAAATAGAGTTGAACTAAAAACTTGATTATTAATAATTACAAGTTAGAAATTGGATTTGTATTATGTACATTTTCTGTTCAATGACCCATATATATTTTAGCTTTTGTCTCAATGTTTTATGTCTCGTTTTAACATTATTCAACCTTCATATTTAATATCATAGCCTTTGCACTTCACATCTAAATTTTGGCCTTTGCACTTCACATCACTTTTATCCTTTTTCACTCAAGCATAAATTACCACCAATTTAGCATTCAACATTAAGCTCACCAATCCAATGTGGTTAATGACATCAATGCCAATATTACCATTATAGTTAATGATTCAAGTGAATAGGGGATGATGATGATATTTCAAGGAGAGGTAGGATAAGTAGCTTTGTTGATAATTAACCAAGTTTCGTTGTAGTGAGCTTATGAGTGCAACATCAAAAGGTGACAATAAGAGCATCAACCTACATATGAATTCAAAATTCCATTAGAAGAAAAGGAAACACGTGAATGTTTAGTCAATATAAAATATAGCACAAAGTGAATTATGCAAAATTCCTCTAAGATGAGCATGAAGAATTGTTTTCACACCATGGAAACATAAGAAACACTGATAAAAAAGAGAATACACAAACCAACAAACATATGACACAAGAATCCCTGTCAAAACACCTTCTACCTTCCCCTATTCACTCGAGGAAACGATACAAAAATGCAAAATTTGCAGACTAACTTCTTCACACTAACCCACCAGAACCATTTTTCATCTCTTTACATCATTAAATACAATAAGGAATTCAAAATTACCTCTCTAGACGACTAAATTCACTGCACAAAAATCTAATAGGCTAGATACAATGCATCTGCAGAAAAATAGGAACTACCATATCGAAGTTAACACAATTTAGAAACACCACAGATTTAAAACTTAAAATAGTTTAGAAACATCATGTCGGGAAACTCGATTAAACCAACTTATCCACACTTATCCAGCCACTAAAATCACTTCTAGAAGGTCCCAAAATATGAATTTGTAAAAATAACCGTGACTGATATAGTTGCGCAGGAAAGTGAAATAGGTTTCCAACTCAACATGGTTGCAGGATGTACTAGATAAAACTGAGCAGATGGGTGCGCTTGAAATGATGTTGTGTTGGTGTATAACCTGTAAGAAACACTCTTCATCCTTTCCATACCTCCCAACTGACCTATCACAACTTGCACAACACTTGCATAGCAGAAGTGAAATTCTGACGTTGTATTGACAACTCCCGCTCCAAAATGGTTGTAGTGACCAATCAACCTTCTCATTCAAACTTATAGCACTCAACATACTTTAAACCTTCCAAAACCTTCACACTTTCATCAAAAAATTCATGGAATTACTTAACAGGCCCTTGGTTATGATGGTAAACAATAAGCTGGCCTTCTAAAATTAAATTTGCTCCCAATACAAGAGGATTTCCTAAAACGACACAACAATCATTGATCAAGTATCGAGTTGATACATGTCGGTTGTGTTAGCTCCCTGTAATTTCAGCAGATTGGTGAGACCAAAAATGCAGGGAGAACACTTGAACCACTTTGGGATTCTAGGATCTAGCCCTCCTAAATCCAGATAGGGATCTCTTTATAAGTGCAAAGAATGATTTATCTTTTAAGGCTTTTGGGTATGATATTAGGCTAGTTATTAGGAGCAAGGGTTTTTTTTTTTGTTTTGGATGGTTGAGCATGATTTCTAGTTGAGTGGAAAGTCTAAAATGAAAGAGTTTCAAAGGTGTGAAGTTGCAAGCAATCAGAACAAGCTTGGCTAATAAGATAGATATAACGCTGGTTTTTAGTCCATTGGGCTATGGAGTCATAAAAGGGTTTAATTGTGCAACAATTTCAAGAGTAGTCCAAGGGGCAAGTCATCTATATCACAAGATATTTTGAGATAAAATGATGGAATGGAACAATAAAAGTGTTGGAGGGGCGGAAACAGATAATAATTTCAGCTAGGATTTATCAGTCTGTCCAAACAATAAAAAGCCTTTTAAGTAACTGTTTAGAACTGGCCAAAGGACAGGGCTAACCATAAAATTCTTTGGGCAAGTTCATATTAAAGCTAACTCAATAGACAAACAATCCAGTAATCCGTATAATTACTTTAAGAAAGGATGAAAAATAGATAAGAAAACGAAGGGCAACCTAAGATCAGGAAAGATACTTTTAAATCTAAACTGCTTTCACCATACACTTAGAGAAACTTTCATAACTACCTTTGGAGAAAGAAGCGAGAAAACAGGGCACACCACCGCTTTTCTAGTCCATCTTTACTTAGAAAATAATGAAAATAACATTCAAGAACAATGTTTAAAGTAAACAGTAGGATGAGGGAACGCCAGCATTCCTAACTGCTTGAACCGTATTGAATCATTCTTAAATAAACAATTTGGAAGAAAACATTGAGATAAAGCTTATCAATCAGAGAAGGGTACCATAAACAGTCAATCCTAACTCTATGCTTGTTGTTCTTTATCAGAGAATAATGGTCAAAATGTCATACATGAAAGGAAAACAATAACACATAAAGAAGCACTTCACCAGTGTTATAGACCAAGATCCCAAGAATCAGCTTGTATATTGATGTCAAACCAGTTACATTCTTCAAGTCCGATGTTTCAGTTCAGCAATCATTTTCACTTCTCAGCCTAACTTATTTAATCACAAACAGAGCTTCAAGAGCCTTTTAACACTATTTACATGTAGAAGTTTTGAGCACAAATATATTTCAAAGTTCTGCAACCAACCCTTTACAATGAGCTCCTCAGGAAGATTTTATAGAAAAATGAGGAGGTGGAAGAGTTAAAAGATCTATGGGTTCAATTAATACAGTTTTAATGCTTCTCAGCCTTTGAGGGGCTCAATGGAGAAGATTACTGATATTTCTCTGTATTAATTGATTTTACATTAATTATTAAGCTTGTTGAGAAGCTTTTGTTGACTTTAAGGCTCTGTGTCATCGTTGTAATAACTCTGCTGATATTTTGCAATAAGTCTCTTTGGCTCGGAATAACTGTTCGGCTGTATTGAGGCAAATATCTTCTTCTCGAGTAATAACTTTGCCTATGTTGAATGTTGTGAAGCTACAAGTGGCCTTTTGGTAGATAGTGAGGAATCAATTAGCCTCTGATGTGGCGGCAGAGGCTTCTCGGTTTTGTTGAATTGCTTTGTCCTTCTTTAGACAATGTTAATTTGCTTTAACTCCGTGTGTTAGGCTTAATTCAACCTAAACTCTATCTTCTATTCTTTAACTGTGTTTAATTTAGTGGATTAGGCTTTTGATTGTCGATTTTAGCCGTAATCCACCCCAAACTGTATAATCAATGTTAAATTCTTCATCTCTGCTGTGGTTGGGTCTTCGACACTGATACTCTCTGTTTAATTAATCTTTGTCGTGTCTTGTTGATGTGCAGGTGCTACAGGGGCTTTCATAATGCTGTCAGCATTCATGAGACACTGGGAAATGTTGATGGAAAACCCCGTGGAACAATCCCTTTAATGAATAAAGGCATGGAGGGTCGTCACCCTCGGCCTCTGTTTTTCTTTTAACATAATGGAAAAACCTTTGAAACCTGCACAATACAAGAAAAGTTAATAAAATCCTGCGTATTTTGGGTCAGACTACCTTAGAGGTGGCGGTTAGGTCGCGGCCACTGGATGAAAGCATCCAATGGTGGAGATTACTTGCAGAGATTACAAGGGAGGAAGTTTGGAAGAATGGTGAAAAGATTAAGTTAGGGTCGTTGATCTTGCAAAGATCAACGGTCGAGATTTATCGGGGGAAATATAATGCAGAGGGCCACATTATAACGAAACGACGAAAATGCAAAGGAAAAGGGTGAAAAATCCCTTTGGCGGAGAAAATAGGTTAAGGGGAAATTTGGGGTTTCTCAGATGAATCTGGGCTGTCGGATGAGATTGGCCCAAGGAGATCAACAACGGATATTGATCTACGAAGGCCCTTGGAGGATGGGCGGAGGGCGATGAAACACTGTGAAATTGAACTGGGACCATTGATTTGCAGAGATCAACGGCGGAGGTTGAATGCGACAAAACACAATGCAAAATGGGGAAAGTGGTTTCGAATGAGAAAACCTTGGGTTTCACGTTGAAAAAAAGCGGATAGGCGGTGTTCACTTTTCAAATGTGATATGCATATTAGGCCGACACGTGGCATTTCAAAACCACTTATATCGCGTGATTTTGGATAATTATCGTTCGGGCTAAAATATATGCGATATGGAGCATCTACCGTCAGATATGAGGTCTTAGATTTGACGGTCGAGGCGAGAGTGCGATATTGATAAGATGCGCAGGTAATAATAGGTGGGGTGGTTTTAATCAGGACCGTCCAATCATAGGGATGAACATCGGAGATCAAATCTGAGATGGGTAAGACCCAAGAGAGTTGGGCCTACTGGGATGAATCTGGGCCATTGGATCTTTAATATGGATGGTCGAGATCAATCTTTGGGGTTAATGAAATAATGTATAAGGTGGAGAATGGGTTAATATGGGCTGTTGATCTACAAAGATCAACGGCTGATATTTCCCCAAACAACATTACAAAGCAGCGTTCATGATTTTAATGAAGGTTGGGAGGTACAATATGGACCATCGGATCTTGACACGTGGACGACCCAGATGTAATCGGAGGTCTGCGATCGGTGGGGGCAAAACAGAACGACGCCAATGCGATTAGCTGTGGACCATTGATCTGAGGGCCAGATAAATGTTGGAGAATGAGTCGGAGGAGGTCATAGGCGGAGAGAAAGGCTTAGGGATGGAGTGATAAGGGTTGTCGGATGTGGATCTGGCAGGTGGATCCAACGGCTGAGGATCCATTGGGAGAGACCAACCGGGATGAGTGAATAAAATAATAGAACGCGCCCAATAGAAATCTCCGATGTGAGATTGCGCAGACCGTTTGATCATTTCAGATCAACGGTGGAGATTGTTTTAAATCATGAACCGGCGGAAACCTTTATAACATATGAAAATCAGAATTTTGTGAAATACAAAGGATTTTTGGCTTCGGAGCAGATTTACTTATAAGTTTAGCGTCTGATTGCGGAGCTTTCGGGTTATATGAGGGAAATTGGAGGTCTGAGGTTTATATGCACAAGAAGGGCCAATCAGAATCGGAACGATGGAGGGGCCTTTTCAAACACGCCCGATGAAAAATCTCTGATGCAAGATCTTATTGACCGTCGATCGACTTTAGATCAACGATCCTCTTCATTAAAAACATTGAACCGGTGGGTTTTCATATAAAACATAGGAAAGTGGGTTTTGATGAATTTACAAAGGGAAAATATGATCGGGAAGGGTTTAGTCATAAGTTTAAGGGCCCGATTGCGAGCTCTTGGGTTATATGAAGCAGCAAAGGGTCAGGGCTTTATTCAAAGGGGCCAATCGAATTAGAGGTTTCATAAAACAAAAAGACTTGCACTCTCTGATTATTCCAATGCGATAAGCACTTTTGGACATAGCGCTTGGTTCTAGCACTAGGGTATATGTGGGGAAGTGGTTTAGGACTTAGCCTAAAGGGGCTTAGGCCTGTGGCTAAAAAAGACTATTTTTTATGATTTTTTCAAGGTTTTTCAATGGATTTGGGGGTTTCGATAAGGTTTAAAAATGAGTTCTAAACCTCATAAAAGGGGTTTTATGAAGGGAAGAAGGGAAAACATGAAAAATAGAGGAATTTTATGGGAGTAAAGGGGATAAAAATGGAGGTTAATGATGAAGGGAAGGAGGAGTAAAATGATGAGAAATGGAGTTTTCAACAGTCTTTTTCTTCAGGGAAAACAACAGAATTTCAGAGCTTTTAAGAGGGAAACAATAATGAAGATTAATCATAGGACATGATGTCTTCACAAGACTTCAAGAATTAATAATTTTGTAATGAAACTTGTTTCTTGAAGGCTTCAAAAATGATTTAGCCACCATTTGATATGACAAATTTTATAGGTGGCTAACATTGGCTCCAGATGGGGATGGTGCCTTCTTAAAGGCATCAAGAACTCCAAACTTGTATTCTATGGTGGGCTGATCAGTGCCTTATCCATTGGGCTGCACTTTTTTCTCTTGGATGATCTTCTTCTGTTTCGAAAATGTTAAGAGCCATGAAAAAGAAACAATGGAACTTCATCAACACAAGCTTTCTACCTACCCAATACTACTGATCTAACATTTGTTCTTCTTTCAAAGTGCACTTGGATTGACAAACTCTTTTTCAAACATTTTATTCTTTTGAAAGCAAAAAATTAATCTATTTTTACTTCTTATTTCTCCATGCACTTAGATTAAACAGTTGAGTTCATATGCTTCTCTACCTAATCTACTATCTGTTAGGATTAAACAGTCTAACAGATTTTTATTCTCTAATTTCTAAAATAGAAATTTAAAAGCATACAAGTCAGGATTGAACAGTCTAACTTGTTGATGATCTATGGCATAAAAACAAGTTGCACATAGATATTATTTTACAGAAAATTAAATCAAAACATTGAAGGCTTAAGATCTGAAAGTTCTAAGCACGACCTTCTCTTTTCTTCAGCTCTGTTTTTTAGTTTATTCGAGTTGTTTTTTCCTTGTTCTCTGGTTCATATTTTGGACTTATTAGAACCAGTTTACTTTTGTCTTTTGACTCAAAATAAAATCAGATTAGAGTCATTCTTGTTTTGAAAACTGAAGTTCGGATTTTGAGCCTGTTTGAACCTTTACTTTTCTATCCTAATCTACCTAACTGATTAGCCAAGATTAAGCTGTTTTGGAAAATCTGATTCACTAACCTATTAGCAGTAACTTTAAAACTAATTAGTCATGATTAGGCTGTATGACTAACTAGAAGTGTGTTTTTTAGGAGTGGCATTTGAGCTTGCACACTTTCAGATTTTGTTTCTCTTTTTTGTTATGGGGCTTCTACCTTTCTTGTTTTTACAATCTTCCCTCTTTTCTCTTTTTATTGTTTTTGTATTTTTTATTTTTCTAACTTTGAATGCAAATGATGGATGAAATATTTATAATGAGAAAAAAGATAAAAAGGCTTTCAGAACATGATATGGTCAAGAGAAGTAATGTTTGAGCATCCTACCATTGACAGGACCCCCAAACAGTTCAGCTCCATTCAACTCCTGCAAAAAATAAGCATTATCCAGCAACAGAATGAATGAGATAAGGGCCAAGCCATAAGTTGTCAAATTTCCCATGCTTGCCCTTGTCTTCTCTCCTTGAATCCCACTTTAACACTTTGTCCCCAACATTGAAATTGTTGGCTTCTTGATGCTTTCTTTCTTTTGTAATGCTTTGTTGTAGACCTCCTCTCTGGTTTGCTGAAGATGAATGGTCTGATTAATCCTTCTGATCATATCATTGTCTTAGACTGCACTTCTTGAATCAACTTCATAACTGGCACAACAAGGCTGGTTGGAAAAATTGCACCACTACCATACACAAGTTGGAAGGGTGACATTCCAATAGATTTCTTTAGAGTCAATCTGTCAGCCCAAAGTGCATGAACTAGCTTTGCGTGCCAAAACTTCTTGTTGTCCTCCAACAACTTCTTGATTATGTTCACCAAACTCTTGTTTGAGGATTCTGCTAGCCCATTACCTTGAGGGTAATAAGAAGTAGAATGACCCGATGTTATCTGATATTTGTGACAGAATTCAACCATCTTCTTGGATCCAAATGCTGCTGCATTATCAGTGATGATCTTCCTAGGACAACCAAATCTAGAGAGGATATGAGTCTCAATGAATTTTATGATGACAGAGTCATTGGCTTGCCTAGAAGGGATGGCTTCTATCCATTTGGTAAAGTAGTCTGTTGCAGTGAGAATCCATCTGTGTTGGGCAAATGAGGGTGGATGGATTTCTCCTATGAAGTCAAGTCCCCACTGTTGAAAAGGGGCTTCAACAGTGATTGGATGCAGAGGTAAGGGTAGAAACTTTCTTTTGCCTTCAAAAAGTTGGCATTTATGACAAGTAATGATCATTTTATGTACATCTAAAAAGAGTGTGGGCCAATAGTAACCATATCTAAGGATTTTGTTGGCTATTGTCTTCCAGTAGAGGTGGCCTCCACATTCTCCTTCGTGGAACTCGTGCTTAACCTTCTCTGCATCATACTCAACAAACATTTAAGCAATATCCCACTTGCATTTTTCCAATAAAGACATTTATCTATAATGCAGTAGTTTACAGTTTTAGCTTCAAAAACCTTGCCTTTGTTTTTGATAAACCAGGAGGTGTATTCAAATTAAGCAACACATATAGAATATCAACATACCAAGAGGAATTCATAAAATGGTCTTCAACAATGGGAGTGGACATTTCCTCTTGTTCATCTAAAGCATTTATCATATTGATATCAAGAACTTCAAAATTTGATTCAGCCATTAATCTAGCTAGACCTTGGCCTTTAATGAGTTTAGTGGGCTTGATTTCTAAATCATATTCAAGTATCACAACTATCCACTTACCTCTCTTGCCATCTGGGTCCTGTGTTAGAATGTCTTTCAAAACTGAATTTGGGACAAAGGCAATGATGTGTGAGTGCAAGATGTATACTTTGAAGTCTTTTAAAGATTTGACCAAGGCAAAGGCTTATTTTTCCATGATTTTATACTTCAAAGGAGCATCTCTCAATGCCTTGCTAAAGAATGCAATAGGCTGCTCTTGTCCTTGTGGATTTTTCTGTAAAATGACAACAACTATTGTATGTTTTGATGCAAATGAAAAAATATAAAAATCTTTTGAAAAATCAGGACTTATTAGAACTGGGGTTTTAGTTAATGCTTTTTTTACCAGTTCAAAGGACTTCTTTGCTTCTAAGGTCCATTTAACCCCTTGCTCCTTCTTCAACATGTTTGTAATGTTTCTAAGGAGCTCAGCCAAGTTGGGTATGAACCTTCTCAAGAAATTAATCTTTCCGATGAAAGATTGTAGTTCCTTGATGTTTTGAGGATGAGAGATTTGCAATATAGCCTCGATCCTTTTTGGGTCTATCTTTATCCCCTCTTCTGGAATAATGTGCCTAAGAAGTTTACCTTCCTGGAGACCAAATAGTGTTTTCTTTGGTTTTAAAGATATCCCAAACTTTCTGCATTTCTCGAATACCTTTCTCAAGTGTTCTAATTGCTCTTCATCCGTCTTTGAAAAAACAGTGACATCATCAAGGTAAATAATGATGAAGTAGCGCAATTCTTCCGAGAATGCAATGTCCATGGCTCTCTGAAAAGTAGCACTAGCATTCATTAAACCAAAGGGCATTTTCACATACATGAAAGTGCCCCAAGGTGTAGTAAAGACTGTCTTTAATTGATCATCAGGATGAACTAAAATCTAATTGTATCCTGAGTAGCCATCTAGCAAAGAAATTATTTTAGACCCAACAACCCTTTGTAAAATATGATCCATCTTAGGTAAAGGGTAGTTGTCTTTCAATGAAGCTTTATTTAAGTCTCTAAAGTCTATACAAAGCCTGATCTCTCCTATTTTCTTCCTAACTGACACCAGATTAGACACCCACTCAGAATATCTAATAGGGACAATAATACCAGCGCCATACATTTTCTTGATTTCCTTCTCAACCAAAGGTAACTGAACAGGGTTTATTCTGCGTAGATTTTGTTTAAATGGCTTTTGGTTTTCCTTGAGAGGTATCTTGTGCTAAATTATTTCAGTGTCATAGGATTTCAAATCCTCATAACTCCATGCAAAAACATCAGAAAATTCTTTAAACAGCTCTATATATTTGAGTTTAATGTGAGCTGGTAAAGTCTTAGATAGTTTGATCATCATTGGTTTCTGTTCACTACCTATATTACACTCTTCAACTTCAATCTCGACAGGCTCCAGTTTCGGTTTCTTGGCCACATCGTTGAAATCAAACAACTCTTCTAAAGGGGCCAGACCCCTTGGCAAACTTTGATTGTTAGATTGCAGAGTTTCTAAGTCCTCTGTTTCTAACTCTGCATGCATTTCTATTTTGTTTTCGAGTTTGCTAGACATCAGCAAGCTCAGGAGAATTTTCTTCTTCATCAAGGAATTTTTCTTCACTAGGGCAGTCTGTTTCATAGTTTGAATTTGAACTGGGTAGTTCAAATTCATTTCTGAACTGCATGAAGTCTTCTATGTGTTTATCTCCTTCAAACACTTGCCAATACTTCTCGTTATCAGGGATAGCTGGTCTGAATTTAATCTGAGTTGTACATTGTTTGGTTTCATATGGCGTTAAGCATGTTCTAGCAGCAAAAGCTAAACTGTGGGCCATGATATTCCTTTTTCTTGGGACAAAAATCAATTGGGATTCCTCAAAAGTTTTCAATAAATCCATGACGTCATTCCTGTAGGCTCTAAGTCTGGGGTGATTGGTGCAGTATTCCCCATTCACTTGCCTAATGATTAACTCTGAATCCCCATGCACTTTAATTCTCTTGGCTCCTAATTTCTTTAACATATGTAAGCCTAAAAGAAGGGACTCGTATTTTGCTATGTTATTCGAACACTGAAAGTTTAATCTATAGGAATGGCCTTCTATGTGATTATTTTTAGTGTTGCGTATCTGGACCCCTGCACCAGCATTGCTCCTGGTGCAAGACCCATCGAAGTTCATACTCCACAGAGGATTAGTTTCGGGTTCAGTAGTTCTGTTACTATCCTCTTCAACAAGTGTGCTTTTAGATGGTTCTTGAAAATCAGCACTCAGTTGAATTTGTGTTAAGTCCTCAGGTTTTTCATTACGTTGAGGACTGCGCTCTTGACTATCAAGGTTTAAAAGCAAAGGACAAATGCCTTGTAGCTCAAGACCTGTGTTTGGTTTGCTGTAGTTTTTAGGTTCAGCAAACTGTTTTAACACTTCTGTGTTGTCTTTCTCCTACTCTCTGTCGGCCATTAATTTAGTTAAAGTAACTTGTTCAATGAATGTTTTATTGTTAAAAAGGATAAATGAATCAAGGCCTGTGTTTACAGAATAAAGAGGAGAGTTTTGTGGTCTCTCCTGCCTAGTAACCATGTACTGCATATGAGACTCCCTGTAAAGTCTTCTTGTCTGATTGAAAACAAGGATGGTCGCATATGTCATGTCCATCTACATAGTTCCTTGTAGCTTAGCTCCCCAAGACCTTGATAACAACATACCATACTTTGGGGGTACATCAGCCACAACAATATCCATTACTAAACATTTGGCTGGGATTTGTGCTAAGTTAACACAGAGGTCTTTGATTAATCCTAGACATTTCACTCTGCTTGAGTCAAAGGAGTAAAGGTCTTTATAAGGTCTGGTGATTTCGAGGCCTAGGCTCTCCATTACAGCTTTGGGCATTAAATTGTGAGAGGCCCCTGAATCATGCATAGCATTATGTAAAATTTTGTCATGAATGTTTAAACTTACATAAAAAGGAGGAACTGGTCCCTCTTGATATCTAACTTCAATCTTAGGACCAAAAATGAGCTTTGGTTGGTCATCGTTAAGATTGACAGTGTCATTATTCTCTTATATGTTTAAAGCGTTCAAAATTTGGATTCTATATACATTTTGGGCAGCTAATTCAGTGAGAGGAACAAAGATTTTGATTCTGGAAATTTCTTGCTCCAAACTAAAAGGCATATGATTCTTAAAAGTACTTGTCTGAGCCTTATTAACTGCCATTCTATTAGCAAAATCAGTTTGTTGATTTCCTCTATTTACATTTGAAAAATTTGTTTTAACAGGAGTACTAGCTGAGGTACTAGTACTGCTAAGATTTGCACTCTGTTTTTCATTGTTTTGAGTGCTTTTCTCTTTGTTCTTATCAGAATTTACAACAACTGTCTTGTCTTTCTGTTTTATAACTTTTGGTTTACTTACAGTGCTGCTTTGTATAGATTTTTCAGAGGTTTTAGTCTTAGGAGTTTTTTGATTGCTTTTACTCCTAAGGTCATATTCCTTTTGAGGCTTTATGATAACATTTTCCATGTCTTGATAATAACTTTCATCATCATCTCTTTTATCATCATAGGGTGTATATAGACCTTGTTTTCTATCATAATGAACTTCAAAGTCATCATTATCTACTCCCAACATATTGATACCATCATCCTCTGTTTGCTCTATTATCTCTTCAACCTCACTTACATAATTTTGATGAAAAGAAGGAGTGATCTGCTGGTTGTTAGAGTCGGTATCTTCATCCCTCCATCAGAGATCACAATTTATCTTGTTGCATTTCATTTTAGGTGTCTCATTCAGTTTAGTCAGCTGCATTCCATTAAGAGCATGGACCATATGACGGAAGGGTATTTTCTCTCATATCCCTCATGTCATGTACCTGTTGGTTCGTGTCTGTTCATCGAAATCATTTTAAAATCATTTACAGTCATGTTTGGTCCCTTGGTCAAACAAAGAGTCATTTTAGGGTTTCAGTCTCATTAAGTCTAGGGTTTCGTTAATTTAGTCTTCAAAATGGAAAATAATGTCAGCAGGCACATGAGGGAGGTTCGAAATAAGTTTTCGTCGCAAAAATTTCATCGTCATAATGCTTGATAATGATTTTTCTTCAAAACTCTGTTTTGAAGAAAAATTGTCTATTTTATCCTTTTGTAATAAAAGCAATGTAATTTTCAAAGTTTTTCAGTTGGGAAGTTCTTCAGGCGCAGCCCTGGTCGCCTTTGCCAAAATCCCATGCCAGCTATCCCTGCAAAGAACATAAAAGAGATTCCTCATTAGTCCAAAAAGTCAATAAGGAAACAAAAATAGAGTTATGTGAAAAGTGCCAAAGTCTGCAACATTACAAAAGTGGGTTTTCTAAATCAAAAATCAAAATCCTTTGTATATATAAGATATTTTCATACTCAACAATCCATTTTCAAGCAAATTCATCAAAGAATCGAAGACAAATCGTGGAGGAAGCAAAACAGTGTTTGAAGGCCGAAACTGTGGAGAAGTGTTGGTCGCGGCGCACTGGTCAAGCGCGGTGCACAAGGCCGATCACCACAGTGCTGATTTGAACGGGCGTGGCGCACAAGGCCGCTCACCACAGTGCTGATTTGAACGGGCGTGGTGCACACAGAGAGCGCGACGCACTGGGTTATGCGCGCGGCGCATTGGCCTGAAAACAAAATTTGTTGCCATTTCCTTCAAAATTTCAAACGAAACGGTCTTCTCCACTCTAAGTAAGTTAAAGTCATCTTGCAATTGCCATTGATCAGTGTTTGGTGTCGTTTGGAAGAAGGAATATAAGAGTTTGAATGCCAAAACCATAAACCCTATCGTCTTGTTTAAAACTGTCCCTTAGGGTTTTAAAATTGGTGTTTAAAAAAAAGTTTTGTGCCAAACTTGTTCATTCCTCATTGTTCATCCCTCCCTCTCACTGTTATACTATCAAATACAAGCCCATTTCCCTACCCCTAAGTTAGTTCATTTCCTATCATTATCTCTTTCCCATTTCATTTGTAAAATTCCCAAACCCCAAGTTCCCCAAACAGTTAAGTAACTGTCCATTGTTTCTACATTTTTCAAAACTTCAAAAGGAAAATTATTACTTGACAAGACCCCATTGTCCCCACTGTGCTATTTCTCCCATAGTCCCTTCCCTTTGGCACATATTTGGCAGTTGAAACAAAGCACCAAATTTTCATTCTTCATCTCATTCAAGCCAACACACACCTTGCCTTAACCTTGAGTACCATGGAGACAGACACTGATACATCATATGAACAAGACATTGATTCTACCACTGAGCTTCATGCACTGAGAAGGCCTCGTAAAGGTGGAAAACATGCGAGAGAAGAGCCCACCTCATTGACTAAATTGCAGGCTTGCCCAATGGCCATGGCATGTTTTCATGAGCAGTCATGTTATCAGTATTGTGAAATGATTGTTAGGATTCGTCATCATCAGGAGTTGGCTCGTTTGTTTGTATTGCATTTGCATGATGGTCAGGTAACTCTTGCTGGTGTAAATTTCACTTTGACATTGGAAACCATCTCTCAAGCAACTGGAATACCGAATGTGGGTGAATAGTGGAACAAAAGACAGCAGGTGGACAGAGTGCATTATGAGCCATACATCAGGCCTAGCTATGCGAGACAGCTCAGCAGGATGTTCCCATTCCGGTTCCTAAAGGAATCCTATGCGCCTTTGATGAAACTTATTATCAGATACTTCAGTTGTGAGGGCTGGTTCTCACGCCTCTATGCCTACCAGATTAGATTATTGATGCATTTCACGAGAGTGAGGATGATGAACATTCCTTATTTTATGTGTCGGAATATCGAGAGTATGACCATGCTTGTGCAGAAGAAAACTCCCAAGCAGCAGTGCAACATTATTTATCACTATGCACTCATCAAGATCGTGGTTGTACATTAGCTTGGATTGCAGGGAATTTCATGGGAGGATTTCATTTCCTGTGATTTCTTCACAGTTCCTCAGGTTCCTTCGGAGGTTGTTCATGAGCCAGGTGAACCTTCACATCAGCCTGAAGGTCACGAGACAGAGCCTATTGGTGTGCCAGCATATGTCACTTATCAGAGAGGCACCAGAGTATTGTTTGCAGCAACCCGACGAGTACTATCTCCACCTGGGGTGGAAGGGGTCTCGTTACCGTCATCAGCAGCACAGGTACAGGTACAGGACAGAGGTAAGAGGCCCATGAAGGATGAGGGCCCTTCAGGAGGTCAGGATACTGATTTCATACTTATCGATGAGGATTTGAGCTCTCCAAGCTCAAAGTTGAGAGAGATCATTCAGGAGCAGAAGGCGGAGATTGACACCTTGACCGACAAGTTGCAGAGAGCCCAATGGATCATAAAATACCTGGAGCAGCAGAAAAAACAGTAGGAGGATCAACAGACAATCATGGAGTTGCAAAACATCTGTGAGAACCAGCAAGCTGCCCGAAGAAGCCAAACCGAGATGACACCCATTGAGCGGGAGATTGAGGCTGATAGGAATACTTGGCTTGAGAGGGTCAATATTCATCTTGAGAAGCTGTTGGAGAAGGCAAACAAGGAAAATAAAATGCTCAGGCACATGAAGAACCACTATTGGGCATGAAATCACGTTTGCAAAGCGAGGATCAAAATCCTGAAGGCAAAGCTAAGGAGGGCACTAAAGCGTCGTAAAAGGCATGATAGACTCCAAATTTTGGCTGAAGCTTCTTTGGCCCAACATAGTGTTTGATGGTGGGCATTCAACCCAAATTTCTATTTGGGAAAAAAATTGTCAATTTTGAATTTTTGGGCCTAAACACAGATTTTCCTGCCCGACGCGTAGCGCCACTTGGCGCGCGCTTATAATTGGCAGCTCTTATGGAGGAAAATTTTGCATTTCTAGATTTTTCATCAAAATTTATGCATTCCTATGGATTACCTAAGGATTTCATCAAGTTCTGGGTTGCCTAAAGGGTCAAAAACACCCTAAAAATGGCCTTTCTGCCACTTTTTGCACACACAGGAAGCAGTGTTGGGAGATTTGATTTTCGGAGGGGTAAATGGAAACCAAATATAGAAATTCCACTTGGGTTGGAAAGTAGATAGGTAGAGCTTTCCAATGAGCTATCCTTGACTCAATTTGGACTTCGGGAAGGCCCTCAAAATCGGCCTCAAACTTGTGCTATGCATAGATATTTCAGGCGCGGTGCATAGGGAAATTTGGCCTATTTTTCACTCAGCAGCTCAGAATTTCACCTAGTTTTGGCTAGTTTGACTTTTTCATGTAAATATTGATATAAATTGATGTAATTTCATGAAAATGATGTAATTTTGGCCCATTTTTACTCATCTTAGTGGATTCATTCACCAAAAAGTGAAATGTAACTGAATGAATCAGTTTCCTATCTTGTAGAGGCAAGCTGTTTCATTGCCTATTTTCCAGTTCTTAGTTTAGATATGGTTGAAACAGCTCCTAGAATGGTGAGCTCGACCCCTAGAGGCATGGGGATGAGTTAGGCTTGTCTATATCTTGTATTTCTTTAGTCATTTTCAAGGTTGGACTCTTGGGATTGCTTGGCACTTCATCGTACATTTCATCTCTGCATTTTGGCAAAGGAAAGACCAGGGTTTGCAACACTCTTTGGGATCCATGTGGTTCTATGTTTTGATGGTGTATTTCTCTCTGTGATTGTAAGTTCACTGATGTTGTATGTGTATCATTTCCCTTCTCTTCTTCTTAAATTAAGCAAATGAGTGATGAAGGTGGAATTCATTAGATTGCTTTGCTCTTGCCTTCGGTTTTGTTTAATTTTCCATGTTCCTATACGTTTGAAGAGGATTATTGAATGCATCTTTCCCTCTTCAAGCATCTTTCCCTCTTCGGCTCCTCACAGGTCTTCTTATCCATTCATTTTTAATCCAAAGCATCAAAACAATTGCCTTCCTTGCCCCATTCAGAACTCTGCAAAAACTAGGCCTCATCCCCGAACCCAAAACTGCCTTTCCCTTTGTTTCCAACAAAACCCCCAAAATCAAAATCAAACTCCTTTACTTATATACCTAGCCTAAAATTAGCCTTTTTTTCAAGTCATCTCAAGCCCCTTCGATTATTTTTGTTGAGATTGACCCAGAGAGAGCCCTCTCCTGTTCTGGTAGGGCTAGCTACCAGACTGAGCATGGTTTGATGTTACCCTGAACTCTGCCTTCTTTCAGCCTGAGGTAGATTTAGGCAATAACATAGTGGCGACCATACTGGGGATCAAATGGTTCGCTTATTAGTGTTATTTGTTTTATAAGCTACAGACGGAGCCTGAAGTTATGCCAGGTAGCCTTCGAAACACTCTTGCTTTGCATTAGCGAAAGTAGATAAATGCTGCTTCAGTCAATCACCGGTCTAGTTTGTAAATGTGACACTTGACTTGTGAATTGCCCCCCAATATATCAGATCGTTCTGGACTTTTGGGTGATGAGTCTATAATTTGTTAGGCTGAACAAGTTGGTTTTGTCCCTTTGATTTTCGAAAAGAATTCAACACATTGGCTTCCATAAGACATACCAGAGCAAATCCAGATCCCAATCCACCTCGAGTGTATGAAAATCCCAATATGATTTCAAGAATTCTTCGTCGAGAAAGTCCTGTAATTCCTCTTTTCAAATCTCATTCATGTCCCGCTGTGTTTGAATTCCTTGAAGATCTTGAATTTGACGAACAATTTGAGTTGTCGTTGTTTGAGACTAAGTCTGAAAGTGCTATTAGTTCTACGGTCATAAATCCATAGTTTATCAAGTATCTTGAAATTGAACAGGCTAATAGATCCATTGACAGTTATATTTTGAATATTCAAAATTCTATTGTGGCAACAGACATTCCTGAGTTTATAGAATCTGCATCCGAAACTCTTGGGCCATCAGCTGTTACTTCTGATTCACAAGTTTATACCCAACCTCCTTTCATTCCTACCATTCTCGTGCAACCATCTATTTCTTATCAACAATCTGCAGTAGTTTCACCTCCATCCACACCTCATACATCTACTGCTCCTACTCCTCCCATATTTCCAAATCCAATTGTAAATCCACCAAGAGCAATGGCTGCCCGATTTGCACCTCTTGTGTTCCCTCAGAACTTGGATGATATGCCCGCTGACTATTAAAGTAAGATTCCATTGTTTGATGGCACTCCTCAAAGTGTTCCTGCTCAGCAATATGTTGATAAGATGGCAGATTTCTTTGACCTTCATGAAATTGATGCAAAGAATGTGACCATGAGATTATTTGTGCAAACTTTTGGAGGAGAAGTGAGAAAATGGTTCAGAGCTTTGCAGCCTAGAAGTATTGCTACATTGGCTGAGCTTCAGAGACAATTTTTGGATCGGTGGGAAGTAAAGAAAGATCCTCTTCAGAGCACCTCTGAATATACCAAGATCAAGCGCAACATTGGTGAGTTTGTCCAAGATTACCGTATTAGATTCAATGTGGTTTACAATGCAATTCTTGATGATTTAAGGCCATCTAGGAGGTCAACTTTGCTTAAGTTTCCGGATGGTTTTGATCTGGACATGGCTTATCAATTACGAGAAAGAGATCCGGCCACTTTGGAGGATATGCAGAAAATTGCAGTGAGTGTTGAAGCTAATTTGAATGATAAGAGAGCTAGATTGAGAGCAGAAAAGAAAGTCGCAATAAAGGAAGAGGCTTATACTTCAGATCAAGTACTTCACAAGGTGGAAAATATGATTGAAAGATTGACACTAGATAAGCCTGAACTGCAGATCAGAAATCCTAACTTCCGTGGCCAGCAACAACCACAATTCAGGATCAAACAATGAGAGCAGCGAGCACAAGAACCACCAGCAGTACAATAGCAGGTAAAGACACCTTTACAGCAGAATTTTGTTGGTTTGGAATCAAATGATGAAGATAATGTAATAGGGGAAGAGAATCACTTCTTTACACTTGATGATATGCCAAATTTTATCACTGAAGATGAGGAGTATGCAGAAAACTCAGCCGAACAAAAGGATGAGGATTTTATCTTGGCAAATGAGGCAGCTCTTGAAGAAGAGTCAGATGAGTATCAGAGAGGTTATATGAATGCTTTGTCCACCCAGCAGCGTCAATATTCACTTAGAAACAGAGATGTGCCTATCAATCCAATCCAAAAGAGAAAGGAAGTTTCAGCACCAAAGAATGATGCACCCATTGCATAGAAGAAGGGAAAAGAGATAGTTGATCCCGCTACTAGCAAGTCTCCATCAGCAAATGAAAGATCCAATCAGCCAATTGCATCAAGGGAGAAAGCTGAAAAGAAGGATGTTCCAGTCAAAGAGGTAGAAAAAACTTTAGGTTTTAACTTAGAGAGTGAAATAGTTAAGTTAAAGGTTTCCATTCCTTTGACTGAATTGATGAAAAATAGCAGTTATAAGGGTCAGGTGTCTAAAATTCTGAATTTTGATCCAATGTCTGATATGGTGAATGTGGAAGATGATCAACCTGAATTGATATTTGGACCAGCATTGGATGGCGAGTCTCCAGATAGTGATGTGCCTCCTTTTTATATCAGCCTTAGATTGCATGATTTTGTCTTGCATAATGCCATATTTGATTCCGGAGCTTCTCATAATCTCATGCCGAGAGCAATCATGGAGAAATTGGGATTGGACATCACTAGAAAATATCATGATCTTTATTCTTTCGATTCCAGTAGAGTAAGATGCATTGGGCTTATCAAAGATTTGGTGGTTAGCTTAGATCAGATTCTGACTAAGAATGTTTTGATGGATGTGGTTGTGGCGGATATTCCTCCTAGATTTGGCATGCTTCTTTCCAGATCTTGGGGAGCGAAACTGAAGGGAACATTGCAGCTTGATTTCTCCTATGCTACCATTCCTGTGTTTGGTCAGATGAGAAGATTGTATCAGGAGCAAAAGATGAAGTATATGATCACCAGCAAGGAGAAATCGGTAAATCATCCTATTAATTATGTACATACAAATTTAGAGTCTTTTGTTTTGTATTCAAATAGTTTCAATGATGTAAATAGTCAGTTAGTTGAAGCAGAGGACATTCCGAAAATCACCGAAAATTTTAGAGAGGTTTTGAAGAAAGAAAGACAAGAACTTGAGAGTTCCACTGAGCAATCAGCCTTCCGACATCAGCAAAAAGTTGATGGACAACAATCAGAAATAACAGAGCAAACAAAATTGTAGCACTTGGAAGAAGATGAAGATGATTTGTGGACCATGGATTTCGATGGTGCAGTAGGAAGTGATGGTGCTGGAATTGGTATTTGGGTACGCAGCCCTTTTTCCGCCCCAAGCAAGGTACCAAGTAATGTAAGGGTCTTCTCTTATAAATTAGCTTTTGATTGTTCGAATAATGAGGCAGAATACGAAGCTTTGATTGCTGGTCTGAAAATTCTTAGAAAGTTGAATGCTAAGAGGATTGTAGTCTATGGCGACTCCGAGTTGGTAATTAAGCAAGTGAAAGGTGAATACCAAGCTAAGCATCCTCGAATGCGGGCTTACCGAAATGCTGTTATTGATATCTTGAAATTGTTTTCAGACTATACTTTGACTTGTGTCCCTCGTATTCAGAATGGTATTGCCGATGCGCTTGCAAAGGCAGCAAGTAATTTGAAGATTCCGATGAACTCAAGTAACAAATTTGAAATCCATGTGAAGCATCGTTCGACTGTCCTAGACAATCACAAGTATTGGTAAGTATTCCAAAATGATGATGAGATTGATGAATTTCTGCAAAACAAAGGTAAGTTCAAAGATACTTCAATTAATATGGAGCATGATGATGGTGAGACTGATGTGCAAGTAAATCAGATGGAAGTTTTGCAGTTGAAAGATAATGTCATTCCTAAAGGCTTGATACCTTTAGAGGAGCATTTCGATCAAGATGACGTAGCTAAAAAACCAACCTTGCATCCTACCGAAAAGGGAGTTGAAGACGTGAAAATTGGATCAACTGAGAATCCAAAGATGGTGAAATTGTCCAAAGCGTTGTCATCGGAGGTAAAAGCAAAATATGTTAGTTTGTTGTCTTCTTTTGCTGATGTATTTGCTTGGGACTATTTAGATTTGAAGACATATGATACCAATATAATTCAGCACACCATTCCAATTAAGCCAAATCAAAAGCCCTTTAGGCAGAAATTGAGAAGGATAAATCCAAAGTTGCTCCCTTCAATTGAAAAGGAAGTGAATCGATTATACAAGGCTGGTATCATTGTTCCTATAAGATTTTCAGACTGGATTTCCAATTTGGTGCCCGTACGCAAGAAGACAGGTGAGATTCGTTTGTGCACTGATTTTAGGAATTTGAATAAGGTTTCCTTGAAAGATAATTATCCATTGCCCAAAATGGATCACATACTTCAGCGAGTAGTTGGAGCATCTCGTATGTCGCTACTCGATGGTTATTCCGGGTATAACCAAATTCTCGTCAATGAGGATGATAGAGACAAAACAGCGTTCACCACTCCGTGGGGAACTTTCCATTATGCTAAAATGCCTTTTGGTTTGAAGAATGCTGGTGCAACATTTCAGCGCGCAATGGATATGGAATTTGCGAATGAGAAAGATGTTTTTCTAGTTGTGTATCTTGATGATCTGACAGTCTTTTCCAATTCTGATGAAGAGCACCTTTATCATCTGAAGATCGTTTTTCAGCGATGGTAGAAAGTATGGTGTGTCACTCAATCCGAAGAAGAGTTTGTATGCCATGGATGAGGGCAAAATTCTTGGTCATATTATCTCAAAAGATGGCATCCGTATTGACCCAGCTCGAGTTGAAGCTATTTAGCAAATTGACCTTCCCCGGAACAAAAAGGAGATTCAGTCCTTCAATGGTAAGATGAATTTTTTAAGACGCTTTGTGCCTAATCTTGTTGAACATCTAAGAGAGATTACAAACATGCTTAAGAAAGACAGCGTAGTGAAGTGGACTAAGGAGGCAATAAAGTCTTTCAATTTAGTGAAGTTGGTTCTTTCTTCAACTCCGATTTTGATCAGCCTGGATTATACTCAGGATTTTATTTTGTTTTCATTTGCTTTGGAGCATACTATGGCAGCAGTATTAATGAAGAGAAGAGATCAGCATGAAAAATCAATTGCTTTTTTCAGTCGTACTATAAGAGATGCAGCCTTGAAATATAACATCATTGAAAAGTAGGCTCTTGCTTTAGTGAAAGCATTGAAATATTTTTGGGTATGTATTCTGCATTATCATATTCTTGCTTATGTTCCTAACGCTGTTGTTAAGGATGTTTTAGTACAAACAGATCCAGAAGGGAGACGAGGCAAATGGATTGCTGCCTTGTTGGAGTATGATGTGGAGATAAAGCCTACAAAGCTTATCAAAGGACAAGGGCTGGCTAAGCTAATGGCTGAGTCGAATTTACATGCCTTGGACATCAATCTTATTGTTGCTATGTCTGAGGAGAATGAGGAAAGTTCATCAGTTCAGGTAGCAGAAATCTTTGTGCTTTCTCCTTGGTATTCAGACATTGTATATGTGCTTCAAAATTTGTCACCACCGCCCGACATGGCTAGAAACAAAAGTAGAACTCTGAAATTGAAGGCTGCTAAGTTTTGTATTTTGAATAATTCACTGTATTGGAAAGATCCCGGTGGTGTTTTGCTGAATTGTTTGGTTGAAGAAGAAGCAAAGCAGGTTATGGAGGATTTTCATAAAGGAGATTGCGGGGGTCATCTTTTTTGGAAAACAACGGCCAACAAGATTTTGAGAGCGGGATATTATTGACCGACACTTTTTGCTGATGTGTATAAGACTGTCAAAAATTGTCATGAATGTCAGATTTTTGAAGGGAGGCTGAAATTGCAGCCTTTGCCGCTTAAACCCATTGAGGTAAGTGCTCCTTTTCAGCAATGGGGTTTGGATTTCATTGGCGAAATCCATCCCGCTTCTTCATCTCAGCATAAATGGATCCTAACAGCAACAGATTATTTCACAAAATGGATTGAAGCAATTCCCACCAGGCAAGCTACAGATTCGGTAATAATTTCATTCCTTGAGAATAATATTTTGTCTTGTTTTGGTTGCCTGAATAAGTTAATCACTGATAACGTAGCAACTTTCAAGTCAAAAAGGATGATTGATTTTTGTGACAAGTATCATATCATTTTGGGACACTCAACTACTTATCATCCACAAGGCAATGGATTGGCGGAGTCTTCCAACAAATATTTGGTTAACATCATTAAAAAGCTGCTGGAAATAAACAAGAAAAGTTGGCATAAGAAGTTGGTCAATGCACTTTGGGCAGATCGAGTGAGTCAGAAGAAATCCATTGGTATGTCCCCTTTTGAGTTAGTATATGGAGTTGACACGATGTTTCCTACCTCTCTCGCAGTTCCAGTGGTCAAACTTCTACAGGAAGCTGGCAGTGAAGAAGATCATATGCAAAGAAGAATAAATCAAATGATCCATTTGCAGTAGACGAGAGAAGAAGTTTTTCAAAACACATTCAAGCTGCAAGAGAGAATTAAGAAAATATATGATAGAAAAGCCAAAGGGGACAAGTTTCAATTAGAAGAAGTGGTGCTGAAATGGGATGCAAGAAATGAGGAAAATGGTAAGCATGGTAAGTTCAAAAATATCTGGAAAGGACCCTTTAAAATTGCTGCATATCGGGGTGAGAATGCTTTTCTTCTGAAAGAGATGAACGAGGAAGATTGTCCAGAAGGGCCGATCAATGGTCGGCTGCTCAAGCGATATCATTTCTGAGATGTTTTCTACTGTTTACATTGTCATTGTACGTACTGTTTATTTCAGTCTCATTGCAAGTGTGTGCTGTGATATTTTCTTCAGTTCGGGGCCCGAAGTGAAGGCTATAATTCTGAAGATTTATTTCAGCTTTGGTTTGAGTTTGTCGAGTCAGGTTTTTCAGTCATTTTAGTTTCAAAATTGAATCAGTTTGAGTCAAGTTTCAGTCAATAAGGTTGAGTCAAGAGTCTTGCGTTGATTTGTCGAAGTTATGGACTCCATAGACCAATGGATGAAGGCACTGCCTACTCTCCCAGAAATCTGTAGTTCTTGGCACCTCCAAGGAGCTACCATCCCCATTGGACCCAATGTTAGAGTTGGTATCTTCATACCTCCGTCAGAGATCAAAATTTCTCTTGTTGCGTTTCATTTTAGGTGTCTCATTCAATTTAGTCAGCTGCATTCCATTAGGAGCATGGATCATCTGACGGAAGGGTCTTTTCTCTCATATCCCTCATGTCATGTACATGTTGGTCCGTGTCTGTTCATCGAAATCATTTTAAAATCATTCACAGTCATGTTTGGTCCCTTGGTCAAACAAAGAGTCATTTTAGGGTTTCAGTCTCATTAAGTCTAGGGTTTTGTTAATTTAGTCTTCAAAATGGCTAATAATATCAGTAGGCACATGAGGGAGGCTCGAAATAAGTTTTTGTCACAAAAATTTCATCGTCATAATGCTTGATAATGATTTTTCTTCAAAACTCTGTTTTGAAGAAAAATTGTCTATTTTATCCTTTTGTAATAAATGCAATGTAATTTTCAAAGTTTTTTTTTTTTTCAGTTGGGAAGTTCTTCAGGCGCAACCCTGGTCGCCTTTGCCAAAATCCCATGCCAGCTATCCCTGCAAAGAACAGAAAAGAGATTCATCATCAATCCAAAAAATCAATAAGGAAACAAAAATAGAGTTATGTGAAAAGTGCCAAAGTCTGCAACATTACAAAAGTGGGTTTTCTAAATCAAAAATCAAAATCCTTTGTATATATAAGATATTTTCATAATCAACAATCCATTTGCAAGAAAAGTCATCAAAGAACCGAAGACAAATCATGGAGGAAGCAAAATAGTGTTTGAAGGCCGAAACTGTGGAGAAGTGTTGGTCGCGACGCATTGGAAGGTGGTCGCGGCGCACTGGTCGAGCGCGGCGCACAAGGCCACTCACCAAAGTGCTGATTTGAACAGGCGCGACGCACATAGAGAGCGCGGCGCAATGGGTTATGCGCGCAGCGCATTGGCCCGAAAACAAAATTTGTTGCCATTTCCTTCAAAATTTCAAACGAAACGGTCTTCTCCGCTCCAAGTAAGTTCAAGTCATCTTGCAATTTCCATTGATCAGTGTTTGGTGTTGTTTGGAAGAAGGAATATAAGAGTTTGAATGCCAAAACCATAAACCCTATCGTCTTGTTCAAAACTATCCCTTAGGGTTTTAAAATTGGTGTTTTAAAAATATTTTTGTGCCAAACTTGTTCATTCCTCATTGTTCATCCCTCCCTCTCACTGTTATACTATCAAATACAAGCCCATTTCCCTATCCCTAAGTTAGTTCATTTCCTATAATTATCTCTTTCACATTTCATTTGTAAAATTCCCAAACCCCAAGTTCCCCAAACAGTTAAGTAACTGTCCACTGTTTCTACATTTGTCAAAACTTCAAAAGGAAAATTATTACTTGACAAGAACCCATTGTCCCCACTGTCCTATTTCTCCCACAGTCCCTTCCCTTTGGCACATATTTGGTAGTTGAAACAAAGCACCAAATTTTCATTCTTCATCTCATTCAAGCCAACACACACCTTGCATTAACCCTTAGTACCATGGAGACAGACACTGATACATCATATGAACAAGACAATGATTCTACCACCGAGCTTCATGCACCGAGAAGGCCTCGTAAAGGTGGTAAACATGTGAGAGAAGAGCCCACCTCATTGACTCAATTGCAGGCTTGCCCAATGGCCATGGAATGTTTTCATGAGTAGTCATGTTATCAGTATTGTGAGATGATTGCTAGGATTCATCATCATCGGGAGTTGGCTCGTTTGTTTGTATTGCATTTGCATGATGGTCAGGTAACTCTTGCTGGTGTAAATTTCACTTTGACACTGGAAACCATCTCTCAAGCAACTGGAATATCGAATGTGGGTGAACAGTGGAGCAAAAGACAGCAGGTGGACAGAGTGCATTATGAGCCATACATCAAGCCTAGCTATGTGAGACAGCTCAGCAGGGTGTTCCCATTCCGGTTTCTAAAGGAATCCTATGCGCCTTTGATGAAACTTATTATCAGATACTTCAGTTGTGAGGGCCGGTTCTCACGCCTCTATGCCTACTACATTAGATTATTGATGCATTTCATGAGAGTGAGGATGATGAACATTCCTTATTTTATGTGTCAGAATATCAAGAGGATGACCATGCTTGTGCAGAAGAAAACTCCCGAGCAGCAGTACAACAGTATTTATCACTATGCACTCATCAAGATCGTGGTTGTACATCAGCTTGGATTGCAGGGCATTTCATGGGAGGATTTCATTTCCCGTGATTTATTCACAGTTCCTTAGGTTCCTCTGGAGGTTGTTCATGAGCCAGGTGAACCTTCACATCAACCTGAAGGTCACGTGACAGAGCCTATCGGTGTGCCAGTATATGTCACTTATCAGAGAGGCACCAGCGTATTGTTTGCAGCAGCCCGACGAGTACTATCTCCACCTGGGGTGGAAGGGGTCTCGTTGCCGTCATCAGAAGCACAGGTACAGCTACAGGACAGAGGTAAGAGGCCCATGTAGGATGAGGGCCCTTCAAGAGGCCAGGATACTGATTTCATACTTATCGATGAGGATTTGAGCTCTCCAAGCTCAAAGTTGAGAGAGATCATTCAGGAGCAGAAGGCGGAGATTGACACCTTGACCGAAAAGTTGCAGAGAGCCCAATGGATCATAAACTACTTGGAGCAGCGGAACAAACAGTTGGAGGATCAACAGACAATCATGGAGTTGCAAAACATCCGTGAGAACCGGCAAGATGCCCGAAGAAGCCAAACCGAGATGACACCCATTGAGTGGGAGATTGAGGCTGATAGGGAGACTTGGCTTGAGAGGGTCAATATTCATCTTGAGAAGTTGTTGGAGAAGGCGAACAAGGAAAAGAACATGCTCAGGCACATGAAGAACCACTATTGGGCACGAAATCACGTTTGCAAAGCGAGGATCAAAATCCTGAAGGCAAAGCTAAGGAGGGCACTAAAGCGTCGTAAAAGGCATGATAGACTCCAAATTTTGGCTGAAGATTATTTGGCCCAACATAGTGCTTTATGGTGGGCATTCAGCCCAAATTTCAAGAAATTTGGGAAATTTTTTTTCAATTTTGAATTTTTGGGCCTAAACACAGATTTTCCTGCCCGACACGTAGCGCCACTTGGCGCGCGCTTATAATTGGCAGCTCTTCTAAAGGAAAAATTTGCATTTCTGGATTTTTCATCAAATTTTATGCATGCCTATGGATTACCTAAGGATTTCATCAAGTTATGGGTTGCCTAAAGGATCAAAAACACCCTAAAAAAGGCCTTTTTGCCACTTTTTGCACACACGGGAAGCAGTGTTGCGAGATTTGATTTTTGGAGGGGCAAATGGCAACCAAATCTAGAAATTCCACTTGGGTTGGAAAGTAGACAGGCAGGGCTTTCCAACGAGATATCCTGCACTCAATTTGGATTTCGGGAAGGCCCTCAAAATCAGCCTCAAACTTGTGCTATGCATAGATATTTCAGGCGCGGCGCATAGGGAAATTTGGCCTATTTTTCACTCAGCAGCTCAGAATTTCGCCTAGTTTTGGCTAGTTTGACTTTTTCGTGTAACTCTTGATGTAAATTGATTTAATTTTGGTACATTTTTACTCATATTAGTAGATTAATTCACCAAAAATTGAAATGTAAGTGAATGAATCAGTTTCCTATCATATAGAGGCAAGTTGTTTCATTGCCTATTTTCCAGTTCCGAGTTTAGATATGGTTGAAACAGCTCCTAGAATGATGAGCTCGACCCCTAGAGGCATGGGAATGAGTTATACTTGTCTATATCATGTAGTTCTTCAGTCATTTTCAAGGTTGGACACTTGGGATTGCTTGGCACTTCATTGTAAATTTCATCTATGCAATTTTGGCAAAGGAATAGACCAGGGTTTGTAGCACTCTTTGGGATCCATGTGGCTCTGTGTTTTGATGGTGTTTTTCTCCATGTGATTGTAAGGTCACTGATGTTTATGTGTATAATTTCCCTTCTCCTTTCTTCTTAAATTAAACAAATGAGTGATAAAGGTGGAATTCATTAGATTGCTTTGCTCTGCCTTCAGTTTTGTTTAATTTTCCATGTTTTCATCTGTTTGAAGAGGATTATTGAATGCCTCTTTCCCTCTTCATCTCCTCACCGGTATTAACTATACATTCATTCAATCCAAAGCATCAAAACAATTGCCTTCCTTGCCCCATTCAGAACTCTGCAAAACTAGGCCTCATCCCCGAACCCAAAACTGCCTTTCCCTTTGTTTCCAACAAAACCCCCAAAATCAAACTTAAACTCTTTTACTTATATACCTAGCCTAAAATCAGCTTTTATCTCAAGTCATCTCAAGCCCCTTCGATTATTTTTGTTGAGATTGACCCGGAGAGAGCCCTCTCTTGTTCTGGTAGGGCTAGCTACCAGACTAAGTGTGGTTTGATGTTACCCTGAACTCTGCCTTCTTTCAGCCTGAGCTAGATTTAGGAAATAACACTGGTCATCTTCCCTTGGTTTGTTTGGAAGCTGGTTTCTCCTAAAATTTTGATTTTGGTTCTGATTTCTGTTTTGAGGAACTGTTTGGTTTTGAATTACTTGTGCTCTTTGAAGAATGCTCATCTTTTTCATCATCTCCTCCGTCATTCTTTCCATCTTTGAGCTGGATATGGAAGGTGTGGATTCCTCTCTGAAGGACAATCTCTTCTCATTCTTCATTCTTGCTCTTTTCTCCATTAAGTTAACTTCCACAGCAAGAGCTCATTTTTCCATATCTTCAAGAGTTAAAGGATCTCTCTCTCTCAGCTGATAGGCCATCTTAGGAACAAATCCTTCAGGAAACCTGTTTAAAGCTGAGCCTTGTGGAGGTTTTAGGTCTGGGGGAAGGGCATTGTACACACTATTAAATCTATTGCAGTAAGCTTGTACACTCTCCCCAGCGTTTCTTTGGAGATTCTTGTAATCAGAAAGTATTTGAAGAGGGTTTTTCCTGACTTCCCATTTGTTTAAGAATGTCTGATGGAAGGCTTGGAGATCGTTTATACTGTGAGGGGTTAAGCCTTTAAACCATTTTCTTACTTCTCCCCCTAAACTCTGAGCAAATAATCTAAGTTTGACAGATTCATCATCAATTTCATTTATGTCAAATAGTCATTCATCTTATCCACATGTTGTGAAGCAGTAGTAGCATTACTGGCATCATACAATGGTATTTTGGACTGATAGTCTTGTGGAAGATTGACTAAGGGCAAAGGAGGGACCAACGGGGCATACCATGCTGCCATGATAGGAGGGGGAGGTGGATTTACAAGAGGGAAAATGGGCGAGAGTGGAGTGGTTTGGACAATGGATGTAGGATGAACAGATGTGGATGGACCAGGAATAGATTACTGAGCTGACCTTGGATGAGAGACACCTAAATTATGAAGGAAATGTAAGTCAGGTGGTGTAGTTTCTCTACTACCAAGATGTTCACTTGTTTCCAGAGATGAAAGTGAAGACTCTGAATCTAGCTGATCTAAATCATCAAGTGACCTAGTTCTAAATGGATTTGTTATGTCAACTTGTGATTGTTGTAGAGTTGCAAGGTTTTCAGAAACTGAATTAGCTGTCAAGGGTGATTTGAAAACAGTTGAAATTTTAACCTTAGGAGACTTCCTAAGAATACTTTCTAGGTTATCAACTATCTCAGGAGGATCAGGGTCAGGGTAGGCTCTAGTATGAATCTTTCTAGGAGCCACTATGCTATGTTTTTCAGACCCAACTAAAAGAAAAGTTTAACCAAATATGACAGTATTTAAGAGGTTAACTGATCTTTTAAACAATCAAAATTTAATCCTAAAGCCTTCTAACTGAGTTTGAATGATGTTATGATGATAATGGGTCTTCCCAGTGGAGTCTTAAGATCTATATAGGATTGTGGAGTCACCAAGTGGAAATTTTTAGCTCTTATGAAGGTAAAAGGTTTGATGGTCCACCACCATGTTTATTGAATACTAATCTGAAATATTTTTGGGTTTTATGAGTTATTTTCAGTCCTATGGGTTCTAAAAGTATCCTAAATATGTTTCAAAACTTAGCTACGGTTATGAGACAAAGACAGTCTACTCTTATGGCTAAGCTAGCTGATCCTTCAAGGTTTGATAAGCTCTTATAAGAATCCCAAGGTTTCCTTAGTTTGTCACTGATTCAAACAAGTTTTATCATGATTACCATTTGTTGTGGTAGTGCTTGAAGAGGGCTGCTTGTACTCACTGAACACTGAATGTTTGGTCAGAAATGATATGCCTGGTGGGTTGACTGGCTAACAGAACAAATTTCATTAAATCAAGAGGTTTCCTGAGGTTCCAAAGTATGTAGGATGAAGTTTTACTTAGAAATTCCCCAGCGGAGTCGCCATAAATTTTAGCTCCCTGTAATTTCAGCAGATTGGTAAGACCAAAAATGCAGGGAGAACACTTTAACCACTTTGGGATTCTGGGATCTAGCCCTCCTGAATCCAGAGAGGGATCTCTCTATAAGTGCAAAGATTGATTTATCTTTTAAGGATTTTGGGTATGATATTAGGCTAGTTATTAGGAGCAAGAGTTTTTGTTTGTTTTGGATGGTTGAGCATGATTTCTAGTTGAGTGGAAAGTATAAAATGAAAGAGTTTCAAAGGTGTGAAGTTGCAAGCAATCAGAAAAATCTTGGTTGATAAGATAGATATAACACTGGTTTTTAGTCCATTGGGCTAAGGAGTCATAAAAGGGTTTAATTGTGCAACAATTTCAAGAGTGGTCCAAGGGGCAAGTCATCTATATCACAAGATATTTTGAGATAAAATGATGGAATGGAACAATAAAAGTGTGGGGGGGGGGGGGGTGGAAACAGACAATAATTTCAACTAGGATTTATCAGTCTTTCCAAACAAGAAAAAGCCTTTTAAGTAACTGTTTAAAACTGGTCAAAGGACAGGGCTAACCATAAAATTCTTTGGGAAAGTTCATATTAAAGCTAACTCAATAGACAAACAATCCAGTAATCCGCATAATTACTTTAAGAAAGGATGAAAAACAGATAAGACAATGAAGGGCAGCCTAAGATCAGGAAAGATACTTTTAAATCTAAACTGCTTTCAGCATACACTTAGAGAAACTTTCGGAACTACCTTTGGAGAAAGAAGCTAGAAAACAGGGCACACAATCGCTTTTCTAGTCCATCTTTACTGAGAAAATACTGAAAATAACATTCAAGAACAATGTTTAAAGTAAACAGTAGGACGAGGGAACGCCAACATTCCTAATTGCTTGAACCGTATTGAATCATTTTTAAATAAACGATTTGGAAGAAAACATTGAGATAAATCTTATCAGTCAGAGAAGGGTACTGTAAACAGTAAATCCTAACTCTATGCTTGCTATTCTTTATCAGAGAATAATGGAAAAAATGGCATACAAGAAAGGAAAACAATAACACAGAAAGAAGCACTTCACCAATGATATAGACCAGGATCCCAAGAATCAACTTGTATATTGATGTCAAACCAGTTACATTCTTCAAGTCCGATGTTTCAGTTCAGCAATCATCTGCACTTCTTAGCCTAACTTATTTAATCACAAACGGAGCTTCAAGAGCCTTTGAACACTATTTACATGTAGAAGTTTTGAGCACAAGTATATTTCAAAGTTCTGCAACCAACCCTTTACAATGAGCTCCTCAGGAAGATTTTATAGAAAAATGAGGAGGTGGAAGAGTTAAAAGATCTATGGGTTCAATTAATATAGTTTTAATGCTTCTCGGCCTTTGAGGGGCTCAATGGAGAAGATTGCGGATATTTCTCTGTATTAATTGATTTTACATTAATTATTAAGCTTGTTGGGAAGCTTTTGTTGACTTTAAGGCTCTGTGTCATTGTTGTAATAACTCTGCTGATATTTTGCAATACGTCTCTTTGGCTCGGAATAAATGTTCGGTTGTATTGATGCAAATATCTTCTTCTCAGGTAATAACTCTGCCTCTGTTGAATGCTGTGAGGCTACAAGTGGCCTTTTGGTAGTTGGTGAGGAATCAATTAGCCTCTGATGTGGCGGTGGAGGCTTCTCGGTTTTGTTGAATTGCTTTGTCCTTCTTTAAACATTGTTAATTTGCTTTAACTCTGTGTGTTAGGATTAATTCAGCCTAAACTTTGTCTTCTGTTCTTTAATTGTGTTTAATTTAGTGGATTAGGCTTTTGATTGTCGATCTTAGCCGTAATCCACCCCAAACTGTATAATCAATGTTAAATTCTTCATCTCTGCCGTGGTTGGGTCTTCGACATTGATACTCTTTGTTTAATTAATCTTTGCCATGTCTTGTTGGTGTGCAGGTGCTACAAGGGCTTTTATAATGCTGCCAGCGCTCATGAGACACCGACAAATGCTGATGGAAAACCCTGTGGAACAATTCCTTTAATGAATAAAGGCCTGGAGGGTCGTCACCCTTGACCTCTGTTTTTCTTTTAACATAATGGAAAAAACTTTGAAACCTACACAATACAAGAAAAGTTAATAAAATCCTGTGTATTTTGGGTCAGATTGCTTCAAAGGTGGCAGTTAGGTCGCGACCGTTGGATGAAAGCATCGAACGATGGAGATTGCTTGCAAATATTACAAGGGAGGCAGTTTGGAAGAATGGCGAAACGATTAAGTTAGGGCCGTTGATATTGCAAAGATCAACGGTCAGGATTTATCGGGGGAATATAATGCAGAGGGCCACATTATAACGAAATGGCGGAAATACAAAGGAAATGGGTGAAAAATCCCTTTGGCGGAGAAAATAGGTTAAGGGGAAATTTGGGGTTTCTCAGATGAATCTGGGCCGTCGGATGATATCGGCCCAAGGAGATCAACGGTGGAGATTGATCTACAAAGGCCCTTGGAGGATGGGCGGAGGGCGATGAAACAACGCAAAATTGAATTGGGACCGTTGATCTGCAGAGATCAACGACGAAGGTTGAATGCGATAAAACACAATGTAAAATGGGGAAAGCGGTTTCGGATGATAAAACCACGGGTTTCGCGCTGAAAAAAGGCGGATATGCGGTTTTCACTTTTCGAACGCGATATGCGTCTTAGGCCGACACGTGGCATTTCAAAACCGCTTATATCGCATGATTTTGGAGAATTATCGTTCGGGCTAAAATCTACGCGGTATGGAGCGTCTGCCGTCAGATCTGGGATCTTAGATATGATGGTCGGGGAGAGAGTGCTATATTGATAAGATGCGCGGGTAATAACAGGTGGGGTGGTTTTAATCGGGACCGTCCGATCATAGGGATGAACGGCGGAGATCAAATCTGGGATGGGTAGGACCCAAGAGAGTCGGGCCTACCGAGATGAATCTGGGCCATTGGATCTTTAATATGGACGGTCGAGATCAATCTTTGGGGTTAATGAAATAATGTATAAGGCGAAGAATGGGTTAATATGGGCCGTTGATCTGTAGAGATCAACAGCTAAGATTTCCCCAAACAACATTACAAAGCGGGGTTCATGATTTTAACGAAGGTTGGGAGGTACAATCTGGACCGTCGGATCTTGACATGTGGACGACCCAGATGCAATCAAAGGTCTGCGATCGGCGGGGGAAAAACAGAATGGGTGTTGATGCGATTAGCTGTGGACTGTTGATCTGAGGGCCAGATCAATGGTGGAAAATGAGTCGGAGGAGGTCATAGGCGGATAGAAAGGCTTAGGGATGGAGTGATAAGGGCCATCGGATGTGGATCTGGCAGGTGGATCCAACAGCGGAGGATCCATTGGGAGAGGCAAATCGGGAAGAGTGAATAAAATAATAGAACGCGCCCAATAGAAATATCTGATGCGAGATTGCGCAGACCGTTTGATCATTTCAGATCAACGGTGGAGATTGTTTTAAATCATGAACCGACGAAACCCTTTGTAACATATGAAAATCAAAATTTTGTGAAATACAAAGGATTTTTGGCTTCGAGGCGGATTTATTTATAAGTTTAGCGCCCGATTGTGGGGCTTTCGAGTTATATGAGGGAAAGTGGAGGTCAGGGGTTTATATGCACAAGAAGGGCCAATCAGAATTGGAATGATGGAGGGGCCTTTTCAAATGCGCCCGATGAAAAATCTCCGATGCGAGATCTTATTGACCATCGATCGACTTTAGATCAACGATCCTCTTCATTAAAAACATTGAACCGACGGGTTTTCATATAAAACATAGGAAAGTGGGTTTTGATGAATTTACAAAGGGAAAATATGATCGGGAAGGGTTTATTCATAAGTTTAAGCGCTCGATTGCGGGCTCTTGGGTTATATCAAGCGACAAAGGGTCAGGGCTTTATTTAAAGGGGCCAATCGGATTGGAGGTTTCATAAAACAAAAAGACTTGCGCTTTCCGATTATTTCGATGTGATAAGCGCTTTTGGACATAGCGCTTGGTTCTAGAGCTAGGGTATATGTGGGGAAGTGGTTTAGGACTTAGCCCAAAGGGGCTTAGGCCTGTTGCTAAAAAAGAATATTTTTTATGATTTTTTCAAGGTTTTTCAATGGATTTGTGGGTTTCGGTAAGGTTTAAAAATGAGTTCTAAACCTCATAAAAGGGGTTTTATGAAGGGAAGAAGGGAAAACATGAAAAATAGAGGAATTTTATGCGAGTAAAGGGGATAAAAATGGAGGTTAATGATGAAGGGAAGGAGGAGTAAAATGATGAAAAATGGAGTTTTCAACAGTCTTTTTCTTCAGGGAAAACAACAGAATTTCAGAGCTTTTAAGAGGGAAAAAACAATGAAGATTAATCATAGGACATGATGTCTTCACAAGACTTCAAGAATTAACAATTTTGTAATGAAACTTGTTTCTTGAATGCTTCAAAAATGATTTAGCCACCATTTGATATGAAATTTTTTATAGGTGGCTAACAAGTTGCATCCACCACTATTTCATATTTTCTAACGATGTCCAAATCATTTACTGTCGTCAATGCATCAATGTATTCCACAATTTTGAGAGTAGAATTAATCACACGACATGTTGTAGCTGCAGAATTCACTTTTGATTGCCCAATATTTCTTTTAGTATGAATGACCTGTAAATATAGATTGTTCATCTCAATAATATCGTGATCAATAATTCCAAGGAAATAAATACCACATGATGCAAGGAATAAGGCAACAATGGATCCAAATCCCCTAGCTCCTACTAGCAATACTGAAGACTTCATTAGGTTTGATTGTATTTAAGCTTAACCCTCCTCCAAACCTCTAATTTGTGTGCCAAACTTACAGGACATATGGTACAAAGCAAAGCAAGGATCACTCTCAAAGTCCGTAGCTAGGTGATGATAGCGAGTAGAAAACAAGCCACGACATCCAGTTTCATGGGAAATATGTTCTGGCACTGCATGCACAATTGCTTGTCCATCAGAAATTGCAGTTCCACATTCAAGTTCATCTAATACAACTAGTGAATATCGTGTTGCAAATGAAAGCATAGATTCCATCTCTAAGATTTCAACAAGAAAAGTAATTTTCCCAGCATATATGGTCCTTTTCTCCCATACGAACAAATATGTGTTCAACTAGTGAAAATTCAAACTCTTTAGCAGGAACACCTACCCCAAGATGTACCAAGATAACTGCCAAACATACTTTCCAAAGAAGATTTGATATTCAACCCATGTTGGTTCCTGTAAGAAGCATGAAAGAAGAATTTATGTGCCCACCTATATTCACATCATTTGGAAAAAAAATACCCACTTCCACTTAGGCTAGATAAAACCGAGTGTCCCAAATATTTAGTACGTAAGTACGGGGTGTCAGCTTCATCACTCAATAGATTAGTGGTGTATTTGATATATGGCCTTGCAATATTCCTCTCAGGGATGATTCTCATTGTTTTTGTGCATCAACGAGGTCTTGTAATAGTTGTTTAACCTGTGGTATCAAAAAACTGTGAAAACGTTTTCTTGATGACCGAGCTTCATAATCCCAAGGAACTTTTGCAAGCATAATTTCAACTATCTCTATTTTAAAGTGCTATTTTTTAACAGTAACATAATTTATATAAAAAAATTGTTTACAATATCACTTCCAAAACACTTACGCTGCATTTCCAAGTGTTTTTCCATCTCTATTTAAATTTCTCTCACAGTTTTATTAGCCGCATCATAGTCCTTATCCACACCTTCACAACGCAGAATACGACCAATATTTTATGCTTCTGACCAAATAAAAACATTTTCAAAAGGTTTAATAGTTGGCCTTGTATTAGGGATACATTTAATCGAGGTTAAAATATGTCATAAAAAACTGGATTTTATCTCACCCATATTGCCATTGAAAGACAAACAAGCTTGGATCATATACCGACATCCATGAAGAGCAGCAATAAATTGCTGAAGTTGCTTTTATGCAACATCTTCATAAAGACAACTCGATCAACATTCCTTCCAGCAACACCAACGAACCCTTTAGACTATGACACCTAGTGATTCATAGGCTAAACTTGACCAATAGACCCCCAAGATGAATCGTAAGATAGGAAAACACTTTGATTCCTATACTATAAAACCCTAACATTGGCTCCAATGGGGATGGAAGACTTCCTGTGAGGTGCCAAGAACAATGCAGACTAGTAGCCTAACCATTTAGCAACAGATTCAAACACAAAAAGACTAAAACTCAACTAACTAAATTGATTACACAGCTGAAAACTTCAAAGGGAATAAGAAATTTGAAAACACATCACCAAATTCTTAGGGCCTTCTCCTTGGGCTTCAAACGTCGATGATAGATGTCCACACCTATTGAAGATATATATACACTCATGTGAAATTATCCCTCCAATGTAACCAATCAAGCAAATGATTTCTTGACAAAAGTTGACATTAAGCTTCTCCATGCAGAAAGAAAAACTTCAGAAAAGGAAACCCAAAATTTCCACTAAAAAGTTTCTCATGTTCCATAATTTCAAGAAAATTCATATTCCTTGATGACTACAACAAATTGGAAAAAATTTCTTCAATAATATGAAACATTACCCTATCTTTAAAGTCAACGAAAAGACGAGTACTCCCTTTGTTTTTAGCCGCTAGCTGTTCTACATTGTCCAATGCAAGATCTTCATGAAAATAAAATAAAACAACTTGTCTATTAAACTTATCATTTTCATCAGGGAAAATAATAACGTGTTCGCGAAAATATTCAGCTGAGGCAACCACATTATCAACAACAAAAATGTCCACATCTGCGGGGTCTAAAACAACCTGCTCTTCTTCATAATTTTCCTGCAATTCTGGGTAACTCTCACGATGAATGATTTTACTGGCTAAAATATTTATGCGTGACATTTCATGGATTTTATTCACAGGTTATAAATTGAGACAGGGGATTGCATGGGGAATAAATTGATCCACTATCCTGCTCCCTTTTTTGGTTATTTTAAAATCAGCGAATATATTCATCAAATCTCAAAAGAACAAACTTGTTACACATTATTATTAAAATTAGTGGATGAATTATGACTGTTTTCATTGAGGTTTTGATATGCTTCATTTTCAGCCTTTGGAGAAACTATTTCCTCCACCTGAACATTATAGAAACTATCCTCTACCATTTCATCCTGATGTTGAAAAATATTTTCATACTCTCGATCGCAAAAATACGGACAAGACTGCTGCAAATGATCATCAAAATCAGAGGATGAAACATGACTGTCATCATTAAATTCTTGGTTGTTTTAATTTTCATCCAAGAGATAAGGCATCATGTCTTCTTGATGATGAAAAGGGTTCTCTTACAAAGCCTATATGATCTCTTCATCACGAAATTATTTTCCATGTTTTCAATGAAATCCTCAAAATGATTACAACAATTCTCAACCAAAGGCAAAGAAGGATGAGACTCTTTGTATTTCTCAAAAAATACTAAATGAAAATCCTTAAGTGAGTACAATATACTAGTTAGAAAACCTTCATACGAGGATCTCGCTTTCCTTCCAGAGTAGCCATGAAAATCTTCATGAGACAATATTTAGGAAATTGAACCCTTAGCTTGCGTACATTTTTGTGAAATTTAACCAGATGCAGAGAAGCATCATCTATGTTCTCATATTTGAATCTTGGCAGATAAGTTTTTCAATCTACAAAAGGAATGCGATTTGAGAAGCATAAAATATGATATTGATTCATGGGAGCATACCTTTTGGATTGAGAATTCATCTTGAAAACGTGGAGACACCAGTGGAACTTAAAAATATGGATTCTTCTTGATTGGAGTTGCAGAGTGAAAGGTACAACATTTAGACGTCCAAATGTTGTTCACCGTCAACAATTATATTTGATCCTTTTCGTTCATGCCCAGGGAAAATGTGACCTTTCACTCCCTGACAACGACTCCAATATGTTAGCACTCCATACATTTACCTAGGTTGAGGAGGGAAATCCCATAGGTAACCACAAACCTCTTTTAGGCTAAGGTCCATCCCCCCTAGCCTTGGAGAGGGCTCTCTCTCTATTTTCTTCTATCAATAAACTATATGACTGATGGTATCTAGGTTTTATGTTGGTTATAAAGATCAAAACGGTGATTTTATGTTTTTTTTTTAAGGTAGGTGAAAAAGGGAAGATCCACTTCGAATAGGCTCAATATAGTTAATGATCCAAGTGAATAAGGGATGATGATGATATTTCGAGTAGGGGAAGGATAAGCATCTTTGTTGATAGTTAACCAAGTTTCATTGTAGTGAGTGGATTAGTGAAACATTAAAAGGTGACAATAAAAGCATCAAAATACAAATGAATTCAAATTTCCATTAGAAGAAATGGAAACACATGGATGTTCAACTAATATAAAACAGAGCACAAAGTGAATTCTGCAAAATTACTTTAAGCCGAGCATGAAGAATTGTTTTGACACCATGGAAACATAAGAAACACTGATAACAAAGAGAATACACATACAAAAAGACATCTGACACAAGAATCCCTGTTGAAACACTTTCTTCCTTCCACTATTCACTTGAGGAAATGATACAAAAATGCAAAATTTGCAAACTAGATACTTCACACTCACCCCCCATAACCATTTTTCAAGTCTTTACATCATTAAATACAATAAGGAATTCAAAATTGCCACTCTAGATGGTATCCTTCATTGAAAATAATTATAATAAGCTAGATACAATGAACTACCATATCGAAGCTATCACAATTTAGAAACATCACTGATTTAAAACTTAAAATAGTTTAGAATCATCATGTCTGGAAACTCAACTAAACTAACTTTGTATAAATTTATTAATATTGATAGTATTGTCGGATTCCCCTGATCTAACAAATTAATCTTATGTTAAATACATAATCCTTCTGTTGAAAATGCAACAAGATGATGGAGCTTAGTGAAATGAAGTCGCCTTCACTAAGTGGGCCCGCAGGCTATTTTTGGCGCAAAGTCTATTTTTAGACTATGTCTATTTTAGACATATGGAGCATGGTCTAGGAGTTGCAGTATGCTATTCTTGGATGATTGGTCGAGTTGGTAAAAATAGATGGACCTCTATTTTTAGACATACAAGTCGAGGTCTATTTTTAGACTGCCTGTCTAAAAATAGGTCAGTCAAATATTATTAACCCTTAATAATATTTGGACTATAAACTTCAGTTTATCCTCTTGCAGCACTTCAGTTGGAGCTACGGATGTGGCCCATGCATATGACAGAATTACGCTATTCCTAGGGGTTTGGTGAGCTCATGCATGTTTGAATTCAGTTAGAACTCAAGTGGCGGAGTTTGGTGGAGTTGATGAGACAGTTGGTGGAGTTGTGTTCAAGTTAATTTAGTTGAACTAGTTGTGTTTAGTTTAACTGGCTAATACACTAGAGATGAGTGGGGTGAATTAAATATTATTTAATTCACTAAATATTAACTCATTATTCAACTAAAGAACACATTAGTTGACTGTAGTGCATGGACAGTTCAGTGAAGACCAGTGGAAGAGGTAGATGAAAGGGTGAGTTTGCTATTAGTTGTGACATTAGTTGTGCATGAGATTTGCACAAGCATTGGAGGAGATTGCCCATGAGGATTGCGCAGTTGAAGCCAAGGAGATTCAAACTTGGATCTCTCATTACACCAACTTGGATTGCGCAATAGAGGCAGGCAAATAGTGGATGAGTTTTGAACCTGTGACTTGTTCAAAATTGAGCTAGTTTGTGTGTAACTTTTGGAGACAGTACTGAGTACTTGTGAGGAGTATTGTACTGAGATTGTTACATGTTCTCTTCTATTATAATATACAAAATAGCTGGGGGTTTTCAGCTATAAGCTTTCCCCATTACATATTGTGTTTATGTGCGCATGCGACTGTTTCTATTTCCGCATATTGATGATCAATTGTAAAAGAATTATGTGTTATACATGAATTCGAATTAGTGTGTGACTAGGATAATCTCAGTGGATAAATCTTCATTATTCAACAAATTTCTACATGGTATCAGAGGGAATTGATCATCGGGATCTATTACAGTGATTACAATTTTATTTCGGTAGACAGAGTCTGTATCGGGCCAGGTAGCCTCTGGATCCATCCTTTCTCTGAAAGGTGATATATCCATTAAATGCCCCTACAGTTGATCTCTGTGCTAGAAATAATTTGTTCTCACAGATCTAGAAGCAGTTGAGTTTTGAGCTTGGAATTCGAATTTTGCAACAGATTGTTTTCTTGGTGCCGGAGTTGAAATGTCTTTCAACGGTTTGCGACTCGAATATGCCCTTGAGGGCAGTTCGAATTATGTTGCATGGAAAGATCGGATGGAGGCGGTATTAGAAGATAATGGGCTGAAGGAGTTCATAGATATGGATGTCCAAAAGCCTACTGATCCTGCTGAAGTTGAGGCTTGGCAAAAGAAGATGGCGAAATGTCGAAGGATTCTGTTGGAGGGCGTGAAGGATCACATTGTATCCAGCCTGCATGGAAAAGCTTCTCCATATTTGATGTGGAAAGCGTTGACGGATCTATTCCAGAGCAAGAGCGACCAAAGGAAGCTGGCGCTCAAGGATAAACTCAGAAACATTAAGATGGAGAAAGGCGACAGTATCGCCAAGTACCTCACGAAGTTCACTCAATGCAGAGATGAGCTGGGAAGTGTGGGGGTGACTGTCGATGATGAGGACTTGGTGGAACTGGCTCTCCTTGGTCTTTCGAAGAGTTGGCATTCCTATCAGGACTCTGTCAATGGTCGGGAGAAGTTGCCGGGATGGGAGCGACTTTGGTCGGATCTCATGCAAGAGGAGATAAGGCGGACTACCAGGGACGGATCTTCATCAAAGGTATCTGATGAAGAAAATTGTGCTTTGGCTGCCAAAGCAAAGAAGGGGAAGAGCAAGAAAGCTTCTCAGTCTGGTGCGAAAGGCAAGAAGCAAGACATGTCTAAGGTGAAGTGTTTTCACTGTCACCAGCACGGACACTATGCCACAAATTGTCCGTAGAAGAAGAAAAATAAGAAGGCTGCTGGATCTGCAGCGGGAGAGGCATTGGCCTCCCAGTTTGAACTGGATTTTTCACTAATCGCATGCTTGGTCTCGAGTGTGATGGGATCATTATGGTTCTTGGACAGTGGTGCGTCATTTCACATGACAGGAGATCGGGATCTGTTTTCAGATCTGGAGGAAAAAGATCTTGGAGTGCACATCGAGATGGGCGATGATGGTAGATACAGTGCGACTGGTATCGGTACCATTTCCTTTGAGAGGGAGTCTGGTAAACCCTTCGTATTGAAGGAAGTGATGCATGTTCCAGGATTGAAGAAGAATCTTATCTCTGTGGCGATGTTAGAAGACAAGGGGTATGATGTTGTCTTCAGCGAGGGAAAGGCTTTCCTGCGCAGTAAGACAACTGGAGAAACCCGGAAGATAGGGGTTCAAGTCAAGAACCTTTATCAATTGCAAGTAGATGGATGCGCAGCAATGGCATGCAAGGCAGAAGGAGTGGTGAGCCGGGATGATGGCGAGCTGTGGCACCGGAGATTGGGCCACCTTCACCATGGAGCCTTGAAGATACTGCAGCAGATTTCTACTGGGCTTCCTAAGGGCACTCTTGCGCAGTCAGATCAGTGCAAGGGGTGTACCTTGGGAAAATATGTGAAAGCCACCTTTCACGAGAAGGATAGTCGCGCCACGACGACCCTTGAGAGAGTTCGCTACGTATGTGTGTGTGTGTTCCTTTCAAGAGGTTTGACAAGAAAGCACAAGTACTACGTGATCTTTTTTGATGATATATCTCGAAAGTGCTAGATCTTATACATGCAGAAGAAGAGCGATACATTCGCTAAGTTTTGTGAGTTTAAAGCACTGGTCGAGAAGGAATCGGGGAAGAAGGTGAAGGCTCTCAGGAGCGACAATGGTGGTGAATTCATCTCGGCTGAATTCAAATACTTTTGCAGCACAGAAGGGATTCGGAGAGAGCTCATCACACCCCATAACCCACAGCAGAATGGGGTGGCTGAGCGGAAGAACAGAACGATCGTGGGTGCTACACGGGCGATGTTGCATGATCAGGGCCTACCCCTTCACTTGTGGGCTGAGGCATGCAATACAGCAAAGGCAAGTAAGTTGTCCTCACAAGATACTTGGCATGAGTTCATCGGAGGAGGCGTTTTCTGGCAAGAGGCCTGACATTTCTCATTTGAGGATTTTTGGCTCACTTGTCTACATGCATGTGACGAAGGACGCCAGAAAGAAGCTGGATCCGACCGCAGAGGTTGGGATATTTTTGGGGTACACTGATACGCCCCACAACTATTGTGTGTATTTTCCAGATAGTCGCAAGACTGTTGTGCGACGGGATATCAAATTTCAGGAGGAGAAAGCCATGAAGTGTTCGCTTGAGAGGGAGCCACACTTGCATGCAGAAGAGAAGCTATGAGTTCCTAAGGAGGAGCTTCCTGATGTGGATCAGCCACAAGAGGAAGTTCATGGAGTGGAAGAAACCACTCATGCAGCGCCAACCATCAGAGGGCACAAGCGCACTACAGAAGCTGAGCGACTGGCTCGAGATGCAGAGAAGGTTGTAGGACCACCTACAGCACAGCGCAGACAGAGACAGTCACCGGACCGATACACTGGATACACGGCTCTTGTGAGCAAATGTGTCGTGACAGAGCCATCCTCTTTCAAGGAAGCTGTGGAGTACCCTGCATGGGTAGATGCCATGGTGGAAGAGTATGATTCGATTGTTAGAAACAATGCATGGGAGATTGTCTCGCGACCAGAGGGGAAATCAGTGGTGGGTTTGCGATGGATCTACAAAGTGAAGCAGGCGGCTGACGGGAGTGTGGAGAAGTACAAGGCAAGATTTGTTGCCCATGGCTTCTCACAGATCAAGGGGATCGATTATGAGGAGACCTTTGCACCCGTCGCAAGGTACTCTTCCATACGGACGATCCTAGCTCTCTTAGCGCAGATGGGATGGCACATCCATCAGATGGATGTGAAGACTGCGTTCCTCAACAGAGTCATTGAGGAGGAGGTGTACATAGAGCAGCCTGAAGGTTTCGAGATCTTCAGCAGTGAGTTGCATGTTTGCCGACTCAAGAGAGCACTGTATGGGCTGAAGCAAGCACCTCGTGCTTGGTACACACGGATAGACAGTTACTTCACCGGAGTTGGATTCTCTAAGAGTGAGGCGGATCCTAACCTATACTACACGATTGTGGTGGAGGGGAAGTTGCCGATCATTGTACTTTATGTAGATGATTTGATACTGACCGGTGATGAACAATTGATACTCTCATGCAAGGCTGATCTTGCAAAAGAGTTTGAGATGAAGGACTTGGGCCTCCTTCATTATTTTCTGGGATTGGAAATTTGGCAGCACAGTGGTGGACTATTTGTTTCTCAGGGTAAGTATGCCCGGGAGATACTGGAGAAGTTCAACATGCATGGCTACAAGCTTGTTGATACTCCTCTTCCTAGTGGATGGAGGAAGGAGGATGCTACTTCGGCAGAGGTAGTGGATGCCACTGTTTATCGACAGTTGGTGGGGTCGCTTATGTATCTGGTCAATACACGACCCGATATATGCTATGATGTTAACCAGCTTTCACAAGCTACATGGTTATTTTTACCAAGCTCTTCCCTGAAGGCGTGCAAGCATGGCTGCGTTATCTTAGTGGCACATAGGGATATGGTCCGTGGCATGACAGAGGATGAGCCAAGCTTAGCCACTCATGCCATTTTAATTGGGCAGAGCCCAACTAATCGAAAGAGTTAATATCCGGAGGAGTCTTCAAAGAGATTCGGTCGATGCAAGCCTTGGCCACGCAGCAGCGGATATCCCGGCACCGCCCGCGAGGTCGAATACATGGCGCCCATCTTGGTCGCATGCGAGGCTATTTGGATGAGGAAGATCCGCCTGGGATTGTTCGGGTCGCACTTGGAGCTCATCGTGATTTATTTCAGATAACCGCAGTTGCATTAAACTCTCTACCGCTAATCCAAAGATTTCATGACAGATCCAAACACATCGACATCAGGTACCATCATATCATAGATTGTGCGCAGCGGAGAATCATGTTACTTTCATACATTCCCACGGAGGATCAGGATGTTGATATCTTGACGAAGGCGCTCACCAGAAGAAAATTCGAATACCACAGAGGCAGGATAGGGGTTGCAGATAATCCATATCTTTTTGAGAGGGAGTGTTGAAAATGCAACAAGATGATGGACCTTAGTGAAAAGAAGTTGCCTTCACTAAGTGGGCCCGCAGGCTATTTTTGGCGCAAAGTCTATTTTTAGACTATGTCTATTTTTAGACATATGGATCATGATCTATGAGTTGCAGGATGCTATTTATGGATGATTGGTCGAGTTGGTAAAAATAGATGGACTCCTATTTTTAGACATACGTGTCGAAGTCTATTTTTAGATCATTTCCGTTCAAAAATAGCCGCCCAAATATTATTAGCCCTTAATAATATTTGGACTATAAACTTCAGTTTATCCTCTTGCAACACTTCAGTTGGAGCTACGGATGTGGCCCATGCACCTGACAGAAGGAATTACACTATTCCTAAGGGTTTGGTGAGCTCATGCATTGTTGACTTCAGTTAGAACTCAAGTGGCGGAGTTTGGTGGAGTTGATGAGACAGCTGGTGGAGTTGTGTTCTGTTTAACTTAGTTGAACTAGTTGTATTTAGTTTAACTGGCTAATACACTAGAGATGAGTGGGGTGAATTAAATATTATTTAATTCACTAATTATTAACGCATTATTCAACTAAAGAACACATCAGTTGACTGCAGTGCATGGACAGTTCAGTGAAGACCAGTGGAAGAGGTAGATGAAAGGGTGAGTTTGCTATTAGTTGTGACAATTAGTTGTGCATGAGATTTGCATTTACATCGAGGGAGAGTGCCCATGAGGATCACAATGGCGCCAAGGAGATTTGAACTTGGATCTCTCATTACACCAACTTGGATTGCGTAGTAGAGGAAGGCAAATAGTGGATGAGTTTTGAACCCGTGCCTTGTTAAAAAATGAGCTAGTTTGTGTGTAACTTTTGGAGACAGTACTGAGTACTTGTGAGGAGTATTGTACTGATATTGTTACATGTTCTCTTCTATTATAATATAAAAAATAGACGGGGGTTTTTCGCCTATAAGCTTTCCCCATTACATATTGTGTTTATGTGCGCATGCGAATCGTTTATTTCCGCATATTGATGATCAATTGTAGAAGAGGTTATGTGTTATGCATGAATTCAATTAGTGTGTGTGTGACCAGGATAACTCTGCATAAATCTTCAATATTCAAATA